>CAJNIZ010007138.1:3396-16585 GCA_905231905.1 Symbiodinium pilosum
ATATAGGGGTTATATAGGGAGAATCTACGCGTTATATAAGGATTACATAGGCATGATGGAAAAGACCATGTATGCTACTGTTTATAGGGGTTAGTTGTATGTATATATAGGCTTCGTGGGCATTAGGGCTCGGGGTGTACGGGGCCACAACCCAAAGTAAGCTAATTACCTTTCGCTGCAGCCACCCTGGCCCCGAAATCCTAAACCCTAAACCCTAGTAACCTAAGCCCCGGATGAAGAACAGCTCATTACTCTCAAGCCCGGGAGATATGAAGCATATGCGTAGGGCTTAGGGCTTCTCAAGATGTTGTGTCCCCTATTTGGCCCTATGATGGGAAGCATATAAATCTCCTGCGTGACCCTTGATACTCTATCATGGTATTACTCTAGTGTGCTATGCAGGAGTTTTGAACATCAACAGTAGGGACTTCTTGATTTTAAGCTTGAAAAGGGAGCTGAATGTTGATTGATGCATATCCATCCATTGCCGCCTGCAAAGTTGAGTACTCGGTGCGAGGTGCCGGCTCAGCGTCCATGTGGCTTTTTCAGGGAAGATTCTACCCAGACCCTCCTATGTAGTTCCTTTTTGGGTAGTATATTATAATCCCTTACCCAAAAACCAGAACAAACCCAAAAAAGGAACTACATAGGAGCCCTTGGGTATTGCATTTGAAGCCCAAAGCCCAGGCCCTATAAACAGCGGATGGGACTGGGGACAACTCATGTAAATTCGGCGCAGGAACTTCTCAAACTAAACCGCACGCATGCGTTAAAAGCACAAGCCAGGCCAGGCAGAACTTGTACACGGTGTCGTGTGACTTCAGGCAAGAGTCATAGCCAGGTTGAAGGAGTCGTGCAGCCAGCTGCAGAAGTCCACCTTGCTATGGCACAAAAACACTTCCATATGTGGGTTTAGGGTTCAGGGTTCAAGGTTCAGGGTTCAGGGTTTAGGGTTTAGGGTTCAGGGTTTAGGGTTCAGGGTTTAGGGTTTAGGGTTCAGGGTTTAGTGTTTAGGGTCCAGATATAGATCTTCTCACCATGAGGGTTTACTAAGGAACCGTTGACAGAGATGTAAGAATGGTAACAGGGTCATCAGCTCGCTGTTGAGATTTCTATGGACTTGTTTAAAACGTAAACACTGAGAAGACATGGGTACTATATTCTAAGCTCCCTAAAAGGGGGGTATATAGGGGATTATATAGGGGACTAACTATATTTTACACTCCCTAAAAGGAGGTGTATATAGGGGATTATATAGGGGACTACTAGTAGGGTTGATTTAATACCAGGAGTTTAGACAATGGCTCATGTAAGCCAGGTGCTAACCGCCATCTGGCTACACAACTCATTTCCGGCTACATACATCTCGACCCTGGGTGGCAGTTGAGGTATGGTTTTGACCAATGTATTTGTGTGTATATGTGGGAGTTTCCCAAAATTGCGAGGCATTTTTGGGGGGTCCCTGTGGGGGTCCCTGTAACAAGGATTGCAATTTTTTTGTTTATATTGGGGTCTCCCTATTTTAGGAAAGTACCATGTAGGTTTCCTAAGAAACCCTTGTGGCTACATACTGTTGATGAAGGAAATGGTGCTGCACATAGGTCCCATGCTGCACGTAGGTCCCTTCGGCTACTGCTCCATCAGAAGCATTTGGGGAGTCCACTTGGGGAGACCTTAAATGAAATCCCGGGTCACACGGAGTTTGCCATAGCAGCAGCCGGAACTTTCAGGGAGGGTTCTGAGCAACTAGCTTATGGCATCCTGTCTGTGCATGTGAACCACTCCTTCACGAAACCCTAAGCCCTAACCCCCTGCTTTTGTAGATGGTAACCGAAGCGACCAATCGAAGTTTTCAGGTCCGTCGAGACAATCGTTGTTTCTCAAGAGTGTTGTACCTGATACTATGTAGATGTTAGGAGGACCCCCCACCCTGTAATAGTGGCATAGTAGGAATATAATAGGACCCGAATATGATCTTTAGTATCCCTTATAGTCATTACTACAGTGTGGGGGGTCCACCTAACGTAGATGTCTTAATGGTGTGCGCGAAATCGTATGCTTACGCGGGGTTAGTTGCCCATCTTCGGGTGGAAACGTGCACCTGTTGCAAACATTTTTTGATTTTGGACCCTAAACCCTAAACCCTAGGGTTTAGGGCGTAGGGTAAACCCCTAAACCCTGAATGAGTCTACGCCTCGGCCGCAAAACCTTGCAGTGCAAGTCTAGGAGGCTTATGATAGTTGCTTTAGGACGTTTAGATTTTTTTGGGGGTTAAGACTTTTTGAAACTTATTCTTGAGAGGGGAATGGCCTTGTTGGTTCATAGTGGGAGGAATGGAAAGGAGTTCTATAGCAGGCCCAGTGTATTCCCTACTCATATTTAGCCTAAACTCCTTAGAGGGGTTACATACGGGATTGTATAGGGATTATTCTTAGGATTATTAAGGGGGATACTAGGAGTTTAGACTATAGCTCATATAGCTGGTCTTTCATTCCCAAGCCCACAACTCCACAGCACTCAAAGTTTTCTCGTTCCTTCATTCCCTACTAGCCACCAGCACTTTGCGGTACCCGCAGGTTGCCTGAGAAGACGGTTTAAGGCTTAGGGGTTTGGACCTAGACCTTGGAAGCCCCGCCTTTTTGGGGGCATGCCTCTGGAACATGTAGGACATAAATCCGAATGGGCAATACATCCAGGGTCCAGGCAATTGTTCTGCCCCTCCCCTTGAATAGCTGCAAACACAGTCACCCCCAGTATGGTCAGAATACGCATCTGTTGCACGAATGGTGGCGCAAATTGCTCGTGGGAGGTGAGTTGTGGTTGTGGCCGCGCGCTTGTAGACTTGAAGTTTACAGCTGGTGGTGGGTAGAATAGGAAGGAGTGGAATAGAGGGGTTTGCTGTTAGGGATTATATAGAGGCTGAAAGGGGGAACCACTGCTCTGTTCCCTAGCATGCAAATCAAGCTTGCAAGTATTCTAGCTGGTCACGTTCAATTATTGCGTGTGTGGCCTAGAGAACTAGCACTGGCTCAGATAGCGCAACGTGCTTATGGTTCTGGTGCTAATCCTGGCCGGTTGCGGTGTCGTGGTGGCGGTGGCTGTGGCCTTGGCCGTGGTGGCGGCGGCGGCGGCGGCGGTGGTCGTGGTGGCTGTGGTGGTGGCGCCCCCGGCGGTGGTGGCGTTTGCCGTTTGTTTTCTGTGAAGGTCTTGGACGCATGGAATGTTTGAGACGCAGGGGCCCAGGCATGCGCACAAGTAAATGATCTAATGACATGCATACGAATTTCAGGAATTTACCCAGAGGCTCCTCGTACCTATCCATTTATATTTTCAAACACGTGCCACTAGGTACCATGGAGCCCTTATTCAAGAATACTTGCGTTGTCTCGGTATGTATGCGTGGGAGAATGTTGGTGAAGGGACCCTGAATCTAAGATGCTAACCATGTGACATACATAGGGTCCAGGGCAGCGTGATGCGCTCTGCAAAGTCACTGTCCTATCGCCTAGCAAGTCTGGAATGAAGAAGCCTAAATCGCCTCCAACAGTGTTTACTCATAATCCTAAACCCGAAAGCCTAAACCGCGGAAGGGTGGAGACCGAGGTCCGTCTGGTTTAATATAGTCCCCAATATAGTCCCTGATAGGAGCCTATGGGAAACACACCCCTAAACACCCAACCCAAAATGAGATAGTAGTATCCATTTCATTGTACGTGTTCTTTCCTATTTGATTTTTTGAGCCATTGCGTAACCCTTAGACCCTGAACCCAAACTCTAAACCCTAGGACAATTGGTGCCGTGGTTGTTGCCACCCTGTATGCTGTTGAAATTCTGCCGGGCATGGACTATTGGGAGCCTTGGCTGTGTGGGGTTTAGGGTTTAGAGTTTGGGGTTTAGGGTTAGGGACTGTTCGGACTTCTCGGATTACCAGTGGGGTGTTTTACGCTGTTGGAACTTTGTGCATCACCATGGGAAAGCATTGTCCGTGTTCAGCATAAGCCTACTCCTTAACCCTCAACCTGAACTTTACTAAACTGGGCTGCTGTTCATGAAGTTAAAGTAAGTTACTATAAGAAGGAAACCCTGCTTTCGATCTACCCCTACTATGGTAACATAATTGAAAGTTCTTTAACAGCAGGCTTACCAGAGGACCTGCAGATGAACCGTTGCAAGAAGGGTGTGCTGGTTCAGGGCTTAACTTGTTGCTTTGCAGGGTAAACTTACTGGGGCGTAGTAGGGAATATGTGGCTACATTGCATAGAGGCTTCGCCGGGATTATATAGGACGAAACTTTCTTGATTCCCTGCTAAAGAACCACTAGGTAAAGGGTTAGATCCCAGGGAAGAGGGAGAACCTGGAAGACTAGATATCGTAGGATTGCCATGGGCGGCCCCCAACATGCTAGGGTTTACGGTTCAGGGGCCCAATAAGCCTTAATAAGCCTTAATAAGGCTTGATCATCCACCATAAATCCTAATAAGGTATTTAAATTGTGGGGGTGCGTGTGCTGACACAATCGATAAAAAACCTCCTCCACTCATGAACCTTATATAGGTGTAGTATCAGCTACCCCCGAATCATCTTCACAAGTAAGCAAGCCTCTACAGCACAACCCATATAATTGCATTGCTGCTCAGGCACTCAGATCAAGTTCACATGATGGGCATACAGAACAGCTTATACGGTTCCCCTAGTACGGCAACTACTTAGTTTACGTTCCTTAGCAGCAGCCCAGATGAAGCTCCAAAGCCACGCTGCAGAAGGAATTATGGGTCCTGATTCCGCAGCAGTTATATATGTGGACCCAACCCGGTTTTCTATTTCCTTTCGGGTTTAGAGTTTAAAGTTTCTGCTCGATAGACTCTCTGCGGTACCGATGCTTTACAACCCTAAAACCCAAACCCTAAACTCCAAACCCTAAACCCTAAATCCTATACCCTAAACCCTAAGCCCTAAACCCTGAACCCTAAACCCTATATAACAAACCCTAAGGAGACATATGAATATCCCCGGAGTGCCTGGGGATCTGCAGTCGGGATCGTGCTTTATTGCAGCCTGGCCTGCATTTGCTCCCTAGGGTTTAGGGTTTATGGTTTGGTTTAGGATCTCGGGTTTAGGGTTTAGGGTAAAGGGTTTGGTTTAGGGTTTCAAGACTTGTAAGTCGAGGGGTTTAGGGTTGAGGGGTTTAGGGTTGAGGCATTTAGGATTTACAGGCTTTTGGGTTTAGGGTTGAGAGATTCAGGATTTAGTGTTCAAGGATCTCGGGCGTAGGTTTAGGGTGTCGGGTTGAGGGACTTAGGGTTTCGGTTTTAGGGTTTAGGGTTGTGGTACCATTTACTACCATAACAGGAAGCCGGAGCTTTAATATAGCTCCTTAAAGGAGGGTTTTATATGGGGATTATGGGGGAGTACTATTAGGCTTGATAAGGGGGATGATCGGAGCTTTGACTATAGCTCAGGTAGTATGTAGAATCATGCATTGCTTTGCGGTTTTTAGGGTTAAGCCTCCGGTGTGGTGTGGATGTTGTTTTTTTCACATTGTTGAAATCCGGGTAGTGCTTAGCAGTAACTGGCAGACATCATTGTAATCACGGTCTAGGGCTTAGGGGGACCCTAAGCCCTAAGCCCCAAGCCCTAAACCCCCTAAACCCTTGAAATTGGAATGGAAACCTAAGCGGGGTTACACGTCCGCTGGAGTTAATGCAAAACCCCGAACCCTCAACCCAAACATTTCTCTTACACGACCTCCGCCTAGGACAGTTTGTTTTTGGGATCGGGGCCAAAGCTGTCCCTAAAGCTTAAAATCCTAAACCCTAAACCCTGAAGCCTAAAAAACCGCATGAAAGGCCTACGTAGCCCGTGCATCCTCCAGAAGGCAACCATGTCAAGATCTCGGTGCACATCTCCCAACAGGGTCCAACTAGATCTATAGCATAGATTCTAGGGTTTAGGGTCCATGTAGCTATATGGGTGGTTGTCAAAATTATGGTCCCATTTTGGATCCCTCTGATAATACGGCACCTAATATTTAGGCTACTCCAAAAGGGATCATAACATTTGACAACCACCCATATAGGTATATACTCGGGCCTCAAAGCAGGTATGTGGGAACCCTTTTGGGCCAAAAGTTTCAGTTTTTTTTCCTAGGCTCCAATAGGTAGAGGCTATTGGGAGGGCCTATAACAAGGGTTATATGGGGGTTTCCCAAAATTAGGGGTACCTTTTTGGGGGTCCCAATAATAAGGATTATAGTATTTTGGGGTCTATATTGGGGTCCCCTTATTTTGGGAAACTACCATATCCACATTACCCAAAGGGCCTACGCAAGGGCTCCAATGTAGTTCCTTTTTGGGTTGTTATGGTTTTTGAGTAAGGGATTATAATATACTACCCAAAAAGGAAGTGCATAGGAGGATCTGGGTAGAGTCTAGGGTGTAGGATGGGCTTAGGGTTTCGGAGGAGTCTAAACTCCGTTACAGGGGTTATTAAGGGGGATACTAGGAGTTTAGGCTAGAGCTCATGTAGGAACACAGTATATACATAGGGCCCAAAGGAATTCCCCATACCGACTTTGGGGCCAAAGTCTTTACAATATGACTACATGGACCCTTTGGGCTCAGATTGAGGTTCATATTGGGGTTCCCAAAATAGAGAACCCCCCATAGAACAAGTCATCGCAGGTATAACGCTATTCTTCTGGCAGTCAAAAGAGACAATTTTCCTTGATGTGCTATGCATCAACCAGCAAGATGCGATGAAGAAGGCTTGGTGGGTGAAACCCTACACCCTAAACCCTAACCGCGTTGGGCTTAGGTTTTTAGGGGTTTCTGAGAGTGGGTATTGGGTAGGCTCTTGTTTCGATAGGACTTTCCGGTTTGCGAGGGTAAGGGTTGGACCGTCTTGCGTTAAGAAAGCTTGGTACCCCTAAGGGTCCAAAGACCCAAATAGTAGAGCTTTTGGGCCCGAATGCCAGTAGTGGTATAGCATTTGGGCCCTGAAGCCCTAGTACTTGCGACCTTGGATGCTTAGGGTACTTGTCAGAGGGAGTAGCGCCGGCATCGTGGATTTGTTTGCCAAGATGTATTGGTGGCTACATGGACCGTTTGTGCCGCTGTCCGGGTTTTAGTGTTATTGTGGATGTAGTGGGCTTTTGACTCAGCTTGTTCAACAAATTGGGCTTGGAACCTTGGATTTAGCAGCAAGAGGGCTTTTGTAATCCCACACCCTCACCCGAAAGTAGGTGCATGTAGCTATCATATGACTACAGTGGATCTCTGGTACCGAAATATCCCCAAGCATTATAAGCACTTAAACCCAACGTGCACCTATATCATCGCGTATAACTCCTATATGACCCTTGTTACTTAAAGGTCTATTTTGGTGCAGTAGAGCTACACCCTAGGCCACTAAACGCTAAGCCTCTAACCGATTAGGGAATTCAGGCCAGGTTTCTAGACTCCACTACCCGAGGTGGGTAGTGGCATGGTGGATGGAGGACATTTTTGCACCACTTAAGATCCCCAAACATCTGTATATTTGGGATCGGGTTTAGAATTTAGGATTTAGGGTTTCGGGTTTGGATTTACATAAGATTTTGGATTTAGGGTTTAAGATGTGAGATTAAGGGTTTAGTGTGTAGTGTATTTGCAGGTGGATTGTAGGGCTTACCCTAAGACTCCTGGACCCTTACCCTAAAACCCTAAAACCCTAAAACCCTAACCCTAAAAAAAGATCCCAAACCTTAGCCCCCAGCCCAAAGCTTCCACCAGAAGGGCGCAAATAGCCCTGGGAGCCTGAGAGTAAGTAAGTTTTTCGGGGTTTAGGGCGTAATCCCAATTTGCAGGCTTTGCCAGGTAAGCGTTTCAAATTGGAATTCTTAGTTGCCGTCATGCAGTAGATTTCTGGAAGTATTGATATCGTTCTTCTTCGGCTGCCGTAAGCTTTAGCTTGGCGACTTGGCCCCAAGCGGCCGCAAACACTACCTGAGCTATAATCCTAAACCCTAAATAGCAGTTTCCATTTTCTTTTGCATTATCTCAACATAACCCCAATATATGCCCTATCATAATTATAGTAGTTTCCGTTTTCTTTTCCATTGTCCCACTGTCAAAGTTAGGCTTATCAAGGCACCATTCAATTCAGGGTGGACATGGGGGTTCCTCTTGTATATAGTTGGGTATTGTCCCTAATCCTAAGGGTCCAAGGGCCCAAATAATAGGGTTCTAGGGCCCAAATACCATTAATTGTGCAGCAAATAGCATAGCATTTGGGGCCTACAACCCTACTATTTGTTTCCTTGGTCCCTTAAGGTAATCTAGTCCCTAATGAGGAACTCATGTCCATTGATTATATGAGCTTTAGTCTAACCTCCTTAAAGGGGGCTATATACGGGATGTTATAGGGGAGTAGTATGGGGCTTATGAAGGGGGATACTCGGAGTTTAGACTAGAGATCATATGGCGAAATCCCTGAACCCTAAACCCTAAATATTGACCGTAGCTCATCTGGAAAACCAGAAGCCCACAGCTGTGGTCTACTGTCGCTTACTTTCCCTAGGGTTTAGGTTTTAGGGCCACCTCCGGATACAGTTGTGCCCATTATTTCGGAACCTAGACGTCTAGGTGCATGTTTGCCAAACCCTAAACCCTAAGGCTTTCCCAGAATTTGGGGTGCCCTTTTAAAATGGGGGTCCGCATAACCAGGATTTTAGCATTTTTGGGGTCTATATTGAGGTCCCCCCTATTTTAAGGAAACTACCAGATCTGTCTCACCAATGAGGCCGCGGTCTGAAGTCCGGGGCTTGCAGTAAAGCGGGTAAGGTTTAGGGCTTAGGGCTTATATACCACGCGGTTTAGGGTTTAGGGTTTAGGGTTTAGGGTTTACCCAGACCCTCCTATGTAGTTCCTTTTTGGGTAGTATATTATAATCCCTTACCCAAACACCGTAACAAACCCAAAAAGGAACTACATGGGAGGTCTTGGGTAGGGCCCGGATAAGGGTCCAGGGAGTTCAGAGGCCTGGTGGTTTAGGGTTTAGGGTTTAGGGTTTAAGTGTTCAATGGATGAACTCGAATGATGTGGTCCTAGGGCTTAAGGGGTTTAAGGTTTAGAGGGTTTAAGGGTTTAAGGTTTAGGGGCTAGGGACGGCCTTGACTTCCTGAATAGTTATGGGGTTTAGGGTTAAGGGTTTAGGGTTTGGGGTTATATGATAGAGTTCCTCAAGCAGACTTTAACATATGTTGGTACTTATTCAGGGCCCTGCGGTATATGCTCAGTATATCGTATGTGGAAAGTGGGACTGCCGTTTTCAGAAATGCCCACCTAGACCCGAAAGCCTAGCCTATAAACCTTGAAGCCTATTAACCCTAAATTCCACAGCATAAGCCCTAAACCCCAAGACCCAAACCCGACACCCTAAATTCCAGAGCATAAACCCCAAACCCTATTTAAACCCCCAATCAGATGAAGGCCGCCGGGATCCTAAGCATGGGGGCCTTCCTCAAGTGCTCGGACTCCATGCTTGTGCTCTGGGACCCCACTTACACGCACAGACTTTGGTGCATTTATGCGATTTGACTGCACCTGCTCTCGTTTGTAGTGGACTTAGGGGGCTATAGAGGGATATCTAGAGGTTACAGGCGGACATGTGGGGATATGTAGGGATGTGTTGGGAGTATATTGGGATATACTGGGTATTATTGAAGGATATGTGAGGTTACACGGCGACATGTGGGAGATATGGGGATGTGTTGGGAAATTTACTGGGATATACTGGGGTGTTTTATGAGCAGTTCTCCGAATTAGGGTCCCATTTTGGTACCCCCTAAATGTTAGTTGTCGTAATATAATCTATAGCCAAAAGGGGCCCATCATTTTGAGAACAAGCCATATAGGGACATACAGAGGTTGCACGGGAACATGAGGGGATACGTGGCGGTGTTTGGAAGCCACGTCGGGTTATACTCGGTGTTATATACCGTAAGGGTCCAAGGACCCAAATAATAGGGTTTTAGGGCAAAATACCATAGATATTATTGCATTTGGGCCCTAAAACCCTATTATTTGGGTCCTTGGACCCTTAGGGATAGGGATATACCAGGCTTATGTTCCGTGGCTCCAATAGACAGTAAGCTTGTACTCATTCTCTGTTTGGGTACAGTGTCCAACCAGTTAAGCATTACTTCAGTGAGGGTAGAGCCGTGGATTCAGGGTTTATGCTTTAGGGGGTCTACCTGTGGAGATACATGAGGCCTGTAGAGTTCCTCTAGGTTTGTTTCTGCTTACAGACCCTAACCCTGCATCACAAGCCCTTAACCATTTGTGTCTGCTCAATTATGCCGGAAAGCGTCGCCCTAAACCCTAAACCGACAGCAAAGCACCCCTTCGGCCACGTATCCCTCCCTCCACCAGATAGTTTCCCAAAATAGCGGGGACCCCAATACCCCCCCAAAAAGGTAGCCTTAATTCTGGGAAACTCACACCCCTAAACCCTAAACCTAAATCCTTCACCATGGTCTGAGACATTTGAGGAAATCTCAGCCTACTTGTACAGTCGGCCTCCGGGAACCAGTTCCAACTTGGTGGTGAGGCCCGTGGCTCAGCCTCAGGCCTCAGGTTTAGGATTTATGGGTTCCGAGGAAGGGTTCCATGTTGGTGTTTAAACCCTAAACCCAAACCCTAAACCCTAAACCCTAAACCCAAACCCTAAACCCTAAACCCAAACCCTAGGTAGGGTTCAGGGACCTGGTTCTCAAGGCCTAATGCCTTGAGTATGGGTTAGGATACTTGCTTAGGACTCGCAGTGTTCAAGGCGTTTCTGAGAAAGTACGCATGCTTCTTTAGGGTTTAGGGTTTAGGGTTTAGGGTCATAAAAAGTTCCGCAAGGCAACATGGAAGCCCACAACGGGCCCAGACAGGACTATTGTCCTTCATGCATGTTTCTTTGGGAGACAGTAATTATCTTACTGGGGCTTAGTAGGGAATAAAGGCATGTACTATATAGGGATCATATAAGGATTATATTCCCTCATTCCCTACTACGGGATTTTTCATAGGGACTACATGAGGATTATATTGCCTCATCCCCTACTAAGGAATATATTATATAGGGCTTACATAAGGATCATATCCCCTTATTTCCTACTAAGCTCCAGTAAGCCAGCTGCGAAAGAAAGCCCTGCTTAGGCCGGTCTTGCTCGGTCCCTGCCTCTTGGCAGCTGGTAGGGATTAGGGATCAAGATGATTTTTGGGTAGGTTCTGTGTTTATGAGTTTCTTACTGGGGCTTAGTAGGGAATAAGGGAATATAATCCTTATATAACCATATAGAATATATGCCTGTATTCCCTACTAAGTTGGGCCTCCTATTTATGGATCACTCTCATAGTGCTTCTTGGTAGATATCAGGGCAACAGCATTTCATCACTCAGGACATACATACTGTAGAAGCTTAAATATTTACACACTTACGGTTCTGGCTTCCTTGTATGAGCTATAGTCTTAACTTTTTGAAGGGGAATGTATAGGGGATTATACAGGGGACTATTATAAGGGTTATCAAGAGGGATATTCGGAGTTTAGACTGTAGCTCATACAGTCATGGCATAGTGTACCTTATGTAGACCACAAGAGGATATTGATGATTATTCAGGCCAGTGTTTTCGGCATTCCATTGCTTGTCAATGTGCACACTTACTGTAGAGGCGAAACAGTCTTTTCCAGCTGACTCACACGCCGAGGCCCATCTATAACCAATGAGGAGTATTTGTGATGGGGATACCATAATCCCCACAATGAAAAAAGATTATATCCTCCTTTGGTAGGTTATGAAAAGAATAATGGAACCTTGTTTAGTTTTACCATTAAGAAGACATTACCTGTATAAAGCGCAAGCCCTTCTTCAAGCGGGACCTTAACATAATCGTTATGTAATCCTTCATTGGGAGCCCCTACAATCCTCTGACAACGCCTGGGGCATCCTCACAATACCTAACAACCATCTGCATTTTGAATTTTTGCCTCTAATAATTCTCGGGGGACCCTTAAACCCTAAACCGGCCGAGGGCTTCGGGCATTCAGGACTACTCAACATGATGGGCAACCCTATTCCAAAGTGGTCAGAAAGTAAAGGAAAGTGAAACCCTCAAAACTTGGGTCTACTAGCCCTAAACCCCAACCGTACCCCCTACTTAGCCCTCCATGGAGGTAGGGTTTAGGGTTCAGGGTGTAGGGTTTTGGTGTAGATACCAACTTAGGACTCTTTTGGAGGGTCCCAGTCGTATTCCTGACCGGAACCCATGACATACGGCGGGTTGAGCAACTTTTGCAACACCGTATATACCTTCTACCCTGGGAATTACACTACATTGGCGATCTTAAGTATTGCAAGATTTCTTCCATCCACCGTATCAAGCCCTAGACCCTAAACCCTGAACCCATGACATCCGAAAAGGAATCACAGACATGAGGGTCCAGATACGCCTCCCCTTTTGGGAAACACGGCTCAAAACGGCAACCCGAAATCCTAGACCATAACCCTAGACCCTAAACCCCCGATCAGCCCGAAGGTTCATTGGACTTAGTAACTACATGTAACTGGGGTTATGACTAGTTTAGAATTGGGGTAACCCTGATTAACCCATTTAAGGGGATTATACGGAGGAATATAAGTAGTTATTAAGTCCCAAGCCCGAAACTTAGGTTTTCAGCTTCAGTCTTACTGATTAAGGGGTTTAGGGTTTAGGGTTTAGGGCTTTGAGCAGCCTAGGCTATATGCTGCTCACCCTGGCCCTCACCTGCGTGACCTTTGCAGTTGGTAGCATTCCAGAGAACGACAAGACCCTGGATCCATCTCTTTGCGCGGTCAAGGTTTAGGGTTCAGGGCTTTGGGGATTTTGAGAACCCTGAATGAGCTACCAGCATCCCACACGCGGTTTTGCCCCGGTCCTAATGTACAGCAGCATTGTGAGTTCACTGCTTCAATTGAGTGGTGACTTGGCCGGGCTCCAAGAGCGACTGGACTGCCCGGCTACCAGCATCATTCCCTATAGTCCTTGCAGCACTATAGCATAGTTTGGGTACTGCCCCCACCCAGTAACAGTCTATGTTAGGGGTCCTATTAAGGGCTATATATAACCATATTATATTTATTATCCAACTGTTGCTGAGGGGGGGCAGTACCCAAAGCATAGTA
>CAJNIZ010007140.1:0-16577 GCA_905231905.1 Symbiodinium pilosum
CGCGCGCCGCCGGCCAAAAACGAACGTTTCAGCAAGAAGTGCCGCCACCGGGCTCGAATCATCGATTTTCAGCTGGTTTCGGAGCTACAGCGTGTGATTCAGCGGAGATCTGGCAGCTGCCCATGAAAAGTGCCAGGGGGAAGGCCAAAGGTAGGAATTGCAGCCTTCTCTACACATTGCGTCGGAATTGCAGCATTCTCTGACCGTTTGGTCGTTTTTTGGTTGGTTCTGGAGCCAGGGAAGGCGGTTTGGGGAAACTTGGCTGCTGTCCAGGAATAGTGCAAGGGGGAAGGCAAAGGGTAGGAACTGCAGCATTTTTTGTCCGTTTGGTCGTTTTTGGTTGGTTCTGGAGCCAAGGAAGGCAGTTTGGGGAAACTTGGCAGCTGTCCATGAAAAGTACAAGGGGGAAGGCCAAGGGTAGGAAGTGCACGCATTCTCTACCCTTTTGGTCGCTTTTTGGAGGGTTGTGGAGCCGGGGAAGGCGGTTTGGGGAAACTTGGCTGGGGGAAGGCAAAGGGTAGGAATTGCAGCATTCTTTGTCCGTTTGGTTGTTTCCTGGCTGGTTCTGGAGCCAAGGAAGGCAGTTTGGGCAAACTTGGCAGCTGCCCATGAATAGCGCAAGGGGGGAGGCAAAGGGTAGGAATTGCAAGCGTTCTCTACCCGTTTGGTCGCTTTTTGGGTGGTTCTGGAGCCAGGGAAGGCGGTTTAGGGAAGATTTGGCAGCTGCCCATAAAAAGTGCAAAAAAGGGGGAAGGAATTGCAAGCATTCTCTATCCGGTTTGGTGGCTTTTTGAGTGGTTCTGGAGCCAGGGGGGGCATTTTTGGGAAGATTTGGCAACTACCCATGAATAGTGCAAGGGGGGATTCAAAGCGTAGGAATTGCGAGCATTCTCTACCCGTTTGGTCGTTTTTTGGGGTGGGAAGTTTTGCCCGCTGCCCACGAAAAGTGCAAAGGGAAGGCAAAGGGTAGGAATTGCAAGCATTCTGTACCCGTTTGGTTCCTTTGTGCGTGTTTCTGGAGCCAGGGAAAGCATTTCTGGAAAGATTTGGCAACTGCCCATGAATAGTGCAAGGGGGAGGCCAAGGCTAGAAATTCAACAATCCTCTTGCCCGCTTGGTCGCTTTTTGGGGTGGTTCTGGAGGCAGGGAAGGCGGTTTAGGGAAGTTTTGCCAGCTGCCCATGAAGAGTGCAAGCGGGAAGGCGAAGGGTAGGAATTGCAAGCACTTTCAACCCGTTTGCTCGTTTTGTGGGTGGTTGTGGAGCCAGGGAAGAGGGCTTAGAGAAGATTTGGCAGCTGCCCATCAATAGTGCAAAGAAGGCGGTTTAGGGAAGATGAGGCAGCTGCCCATGAAAAGTGCAAGGGGGAAGGCAAAGGGTACGAATTGCAAGCATTCCCTACCCGTTTGGTTGTTTTTTGGGTGGCCGTGCAGCCAGGGCAGAGGGTGTAAACAGCATCGCCCCAGTACTCAAGCTGCACCTCTATGAATCCAAGCTGCGTTCCCATTGATCCAGCTGCACCCTATTATTCCAAGCTGGTGAGTCCAAGTTGCGGAACATTAGTCCAAGCTGGTGAGGAGTTCTGAAATTAAGTATCATTATCCCATTAGTCCAAGCTGCGGCCCCATTTGTCCAAGCCGCGTGACCATTACTCCAAGCTATCCAGAAACGGCCCGTTTCCGGTTGGATTGAGGAACTCAGACCCTTAGGGCATAACCCAACAATCCGCAGCCCAAAACCCGTAAAGCCCTAAACCCCGAGACGCACCCAACCTCAACGTTTAAACCTCTCAAACCCCTAACTTAACGGGAGGGGATTGAGTCCCGAGCCCGACAGCCGATTTGGCTCTGAGAGCTTCCTGGCTCTCCCCGCCTCCTTCGGAGTAAGCCACTCGACTTTGTGAGGGAAATTCTGGGTTCGAAGGCTCAAGGGTCATAGGGCTTTGTTCCGGGGCTGAGGGTTTGGGATCTGGGGTGCAGGACTTAGGGTACTCATCCACAATATTTTCCAGGACCCTGACATGATGTATTGCGCGGAAATACCCATTATGTGGGGTGGGTTTGTTAGGGCGACGTCACAAGGAAGAAACGCCACCTTGGCCATGGGGTTCCTATCAGATGAGTTGGAAACTAGCATGCAACCTATCAACATCTTAGCATACGCGCTTATACATATATAAAAATACACATATATACATACATACATTTTTACATACATATTTACATATTTGGAGGACCCCCCTCCCTGTAATAGTTCAAAACTAGGATTTGTACTAAACACACAACACAAAAGTAGCAGCAGGAAATCCAATCGGGTTTCAGTTGCTGCTCCTGCTCCTGCTGTGACAGCACTTGATCACCAAGAGAGCAATTGGGAGGCCTGGAGGTTCGAGACCCTGTTTACTAGCCTCCCCCCCCACCCACTCCACCCCGCTCACAGGAAAAGCACCCCCACCAGCCCCCCCATCCCCACCCTTCCCCCTCCACCTCCCCTCCACCTCCCCCCCACCTCTAGGTGGCGAAACGCAAGGTGATTTTGAGAATTGGCAATGTCCCTTCGCGGTGTAGTGTGGTGTTCAAGGCATGCCTTGAGTGTGTTTCCTTCCCGACTTTGATATACTTGAATCCTAATTCTAGGGCCCTGGAAAAGGGGCCCTGAATCCTGAAATTCCACAGTCTCCATTTCATTTTCCATTTTCTTTTCCATTTGATTCTCCATTATAGGGGGGTAATATCGTACCCTAAACCCTGAACTCCTTCTTCGGCAACCACCCAGATGCGATTTCGGGAGCTCGTCATTGGGAAGAGACCGATGCTTCGGAAGACACAAAGTTAGGTGTCTCCACTGTGGAGCCACCAATCTTGAAATACCTCCCCCACCACTTAAGATCCCAACTTCTGCAGAAGCCCTGCATGATGTCTTTCAATCATCTTGCCCCTCAGACACCCATCCTCGATCCTGAGCGTGACACTGGACCTGGAGGTCCATGGGTAGGTACGAGCTCTTGTGTAGGTACTAGCTCATGGATAGGCAAAACTGGGGCTATAAGCATGATTGACCGGAATTTTGATCGCGTGGGGGCTGCCGACTCTAACCCTGGCCGTAACTGTCCACAAGCCTCCATGTAAGACCATCGACCACGGAACCCGAAACTGCGGCCACCACGCAGGATCCGGAACAATTCGGCAACCGACGGCGCAGCAGGCAAGACCTTCACTTGCTTTAGTGCTGGTAGCAGCTGCAATGTAAGATGGAGCGGCGGACAAAGAGGCAGAGTGGGGATCAGGGTGGCTAGAGTTTGCTATTTCAATAAACAGGGCCGAGAAGTGGAGGGGACCTGGGCTTATGATGGTCTTTTCCATGCACATATGGGATTGTATGAAACTCCCATTCGTGGAAGCTTCCAGAAAAGCGTGTGGACTTGCTCGCTCGCTCTCTCCCTCTCTCTCTCCATCCGGCTCTCCCTCCCTCTTTCTATCTCTTGCCAGCCTGCTTCAAGTGACCGTGTTTTCCCAGGCAAAGTTGATCAAGTCTTCCGGCTAAAGTAGGTGCTGTCCCTTCCACTATTCCCGACCCGACGGCGGGCTCGGACAGACTTATTTAAGTGGAGTCCGCTTCTGGATTTCCTGGAGGATGGGGGTTTCCAAAAATTGCGGGTACCTTCTTGGGAGTCCCCATTATAAGGATTATCGTGTTTTTGAAATATGGATTGCGGTCCCCCTATCTTGGGAAACAACTCAGATCGATAAGGGATTGCCTTGGCTTCTGAGTGAAGACAATGTCTTGCAGTCCTACAACCCAAAGGATGCACGAACGCCCTGACCTCAACTCAAAAGCCAATGTTCGCACGACGTTTGCTTCTTAGAGTTTATTGCGGCTCATTTGGAGGACGGGTCCAGGTGGCTTATTGCTACCACTACAGCTTCGAGGCAAAACCCTCACCCGCCTTCCCTTGTCGCCACTTTACAACTCTGCTTCCTTGCAGCCCTTGCAGTTTCTCGGCCTCAGCCCCATCCCTGAAGGATACAGACACATACGTACGCACATACATACATACAGAGATATGTATAGACATATCGTTCTTGTCATGTCGAACCTCACCCCCTGGCCACCAAGCCATTCAATCCCCAGCAATGTGCTCACAGCAACAAGAGTACTCCCCTCTCATGCCTTGAAAAGAGCCCGATAGAGCCCGAAAGACCGGGCTACCCCTATTCCCAAGGCTTCCGAGGATTCCTAAGCCTTATAGGCCCTCAACCCCAAAGCCTAAAGCCCTGAACCCTCATCTCTGAATCCTCATTCCTAACTTCAAAACGCGAATCCTTAAACCCTAATTAATTAATCCCTAGACCCCAAGCCCCTAAACCCTAATACTGAAACCTTCATCCCTACACCCTGAACCCAAATCCGTGAAGCTTTTTAAAGCAGGCAGCACTGCCGCGCAGCAAGCGCAGGCAGCAGCGGTTTCCAAACTTATGGCTTCAGGGTTTGGGATGTTCTCTTGTTTTGGAAATGTTTTTTCCCCTTTAAGGAATTCATGAACATATGTTCTTATTATAGGTCCAGGGGATAAAATTTCGGGTTAAGGGAGTAGAGTGTAAGGTTTAGGAATCTGGTTTAACGTATAGGTTCATTCGGAGATTATGGTTTACAGTGTAGGGAGTAGAGTTTAAGGAGTTGGGTTGAGAAATGTGGGTTTGCAGATTAGGGATTTCTGGAGGTTAAGGATTATAAGCTTCAGGGAGTAAATTTCAGAGTTTAGGGAGTAAGGTTTAGGACCTCGGGATTTGGGTGTAGGGGTTCGGACTGCGCGATTCGGGCTGAGGGTTTGGAGTTTAGGGTTTGGAGTTTAGGCTATGGGGCCGAGGGCATGGGGTTTAGGGCTAAATATGAACAGCTAATACTGACACAGAAGTTTACCTGAAGGATGTGAAGGATTTTTTGGAAGTTCCAGCAGTTACAGGAATAGCTAAGGGATTCTACAGCTGGTTTCAAAATTGTGGACATCTGGGTGGCGTTGTAATTTTCCGAGAGGAGCACCCAGGTTCTTGTATGATGAAGGCTTGCTGGTTATATACTTCGAGCATGAAATGGGTGGAAGCGCGTACAAATCGTGGATTCCGGCTGGGGGTGCTCTTTCAAGCAGCCCCCTTCCTTGGGGCATGCGTTTTGTGGCCTGGGGCCGCTATGCTGGAAGCTGCCATGTATGAAAGCCCTAAAGCCCAAACCCTAATCCATAAACCCTAAATAGTAGTTTCCACTTTAGTTTCCATTATCCCAATATAACCGCAAGGCAACTGGAGTACCCTAAAGCCTTAAATCCGCACCGCTTAATTATCCCACACCCAAAGGTTTAACTCCGCAATCCCGGGGGTTAGGGTTTAGGGGCGTACTCTAGGTATTAAGGGGGATACTTGGAGTATAGACTATAGTTCAGATGTGAGCTATGAGATTCTATGGGGGAACGTCTGCATTCGAAATTTTGGTTGGTGGTAAGGTTCTTCTGGTCAACTCGTGCGTTTATACGCAACGGCATGCAACGGCGTTTTCCAGGGAGTATGAACAGACAAGAGCAATACCCGCTTGAGACTCCTGTTTTTTATATGCTGTCATCACCCGTTTTCTCATATCCTACACCCTAAACCCTAATCCCCAAACCCAATCCCTATAATCCCTATAATCCTTAAACCCTAAACCCTAATCCCTAAATGAGGCTGCTCAAATAATTCTAGGGTCTCGCGTCCTTAGCAGTACCTTGTGGTGAGGAAACCCTCAAACAAAGGGTCACGTACAATGTATATCTTCGATGGTAGCAGCGGAAAGGGGAGGGGGCGGTGTTCTCAGGCCTCGGGAATTTGCATAGTAGCCAAGAATCAATTCAGAATTTGTGTGCAATGAAACCTGAACCCCAAGGCAGAAACTCAACGCGAGGGTCTCCCCTTGATGTCTGGAAGGCGGTGGACTTATGAACCCAAACATGCCCCTACATGCGCAGGAACCTTAAACTGACAGGCCTATATGATCCCCATGTTGACCCTTATGCCTCTGAAAACCGTGGAGGCGCCGGCGCCACCATATCCGGCGCCAACTCAGGCACTGGGTCCAGATTTGGGTAAGGGCTCAGGGCGCTTTTAGGCGGCACCGTTGTTATTCCCATTGGGGGGGGTTAGGATTCAGGGTTTAGGGTTTAAAGTTTAGGGGGGTCATTTGCTTGTTTTGTTGGCCCAGGCTGTTTTGGAGCTTCTCGACACGGCAAGCGTCGAGGACTGCGAAGTGTCCGGTTTGCTACAAGAAGAGTGCCCAACAAGATACATACAGACTTGAACAAGCGTATGTTATGATGCTGATGATACAGGCGCCCCCCAACAAAGTTCTTATGCTTGCAAACCTCAACCCGCTCACAGACAACTAATGTGCAAGTACTCAATGTAGCAGCTGTGAAGATCACTGTCCCTCCCGCTGTAAGAATAAACCCCCTCCAACCCCCCTAATACAGAATGACCCCAAGAAAAAACATTGTTAGGGAATATATGACCCATCCTGAATATTGGCTTGGGGGGGTACGTGCTTGGGCTAATATTTTCAAAGCCATTTTTGGGACATCTATGGGGTACCTGTTGAGGGGGTCAAAAAAAGGTTTCGTAGACGTCAGAGGTCCGCCAAGCCATTTTTTTTGGAAATCTAAAGGATACATGTTGAGGGCGTAAGATAATGGCTTGGCAAACGTGGAGAGGTCCGCCAAGCCATTTTGTCACTCCAACGGCCGGCTGCACTATTTTTAGGTTCTCTGAGGCCACGCCTAGTTTGGTGTAAGTTGAACGTTTTTACGTCTCTACACGCTGCCCATGACAGAGGTTTTCATGAAAGCATGAAATGTTCAAGGAAGTTGCTGCTGCATAACTGCACAAAGCACATGAAATTGGATTTGCAGAATTTTTTCCTTGTGTTTGCATGCATGCTACCGCGCGCTGTCAGAAAACTGACTCGGTGCCAATGTGGGCCTCGTGAAGCACATAATTGCATACTCGTACTAGTAGTGAAAACTAATGTGAAAATCCGGCTGCGTCTGAAGCACCAGCCCGCATTGCACAGAAGCACCAGCGGACTCTTTCTAGGGTGTAGGGTTTATAAGGTGTATGGGGTTCAGGGTTGGGGTTGTTTATAGTGTTCGTGGGGTCAGAGAACCTAAAAAGAGAGCTTCGTGTCTAGAACTGAAAAATGCCTCGTTGCATTTAATGGCCCAGCATGGGAGGTTCCTTAAATTTGTGTTTGGAACTTGGATTAAATGGCTTAGCGGGGGGGGGGGACGTTAAATGGCTTGGGTTTCTGGTTTTTTTCGGGAAGGTGTCCAAGCAAAGGTCATAGCAAGACAGGGGAGCACGTCGAAAATGGCTCAAGCCACTTTCACGTCCCCCCCCCTTAAAGCATGGGCGATGGGAATATTCAATAGTACATCATCCTTCTGAATAGTGTCTTTTTTGGGGGTAGCCTGGTCCCCAGTAGAGAACTAGACTGTGTCCTCCTCTGGGTATTCTTCTTTATAAGAAGAATACAATCTTATTTGGTTCAACCACAAAAGAGCAGTTCTCATCTTGGCTGGGAGGAGCTGCGCGTCCTCGCTGGGCTGCGGTGAGGGTCAGACTCTATTGTTCAGGGCTGACGACTCAGGGCGCTATAATGTCTAGGTAAACAGTACTTAGGGTCATGCAGGTTTTAAGTATCCACCGTAGCGACCACACCCCAAACTCCTGACAAAGAATATCGAAGCTCTAGATCTTCCCTTAGGGATTCAGGGTTTAGAGTGTAGAGCTTATAAGTTTTAGGGTTTAGGGCTTAGGATTTCGGGAATCATGTGGGAGCTTATCAAAACAATCCTTACCCTAGCGCTCCAAATAGCTCAAGGTAGGTACTAGTTATAGGCTCTGGAACAGCAGGAAGCAAGCTCTTGAGGCAGGGCTGCAGCAGAAGGTGGCTGTTTAGATTTTGGGGGGAACCTGCTGCTTGGGCTCCTTAAGGTTGGGTTGACGCGGGGTTTCCGGCTGCGGGTTTTGGAAATGTGGGCCTCTGGGTATCAGGCGCATGTCGCATGTGCGATGCACAAGTGCAGGCAATAAACAGTTGAGGACTATGCTGATAAACCGTTTTCCGGACCTCCTCAAGCTTCGGATGTTGGCGTTGGCTCTGAGCCGAACAAGCAATTTTCAGTCAGCTGTATTGTTCTGCTCTTCGTAGAGTTCTATTTCATGATTGCGATTGTGATTACTTTGATCCTGCTTTTACTAATATGGGTATCATTATGAGAATCTTAACAAGAAATCCAAATAACACTTTGAGATAAACCATATATAGCGCCTATGTAAGTCTACCCTAAATGTGACCGAAGTGCCAAATCCTCCCCTAATAACCAATACTCCAGTCGATTATAACAACAGATTTTAGTGGGCGATGGTCATTTTTAGAGGCTCCAGGCCACAGACCCCAAACCCCAAATTTTGAAGCTTTGTGTTTTCCCTGTATGCCGATTGAAGCCTTGTTTACTTTGTTGGTACTTTGTTTTGGCCATACTTCTGTGCCTTTTATATAGAGGTACTTGCAACAATCATCAACATCCCGGAAGTAGTGCCAAATCAAGGCCGAGAGTTGCTGTCGCTGGCGGAAGCACAAGGCCAGTCCACCTGCGTCGATGCATTTCTGTCGCTGTGCCTTGGTTTGCACATGGTAGTTGCTCAACAACCTAGACTTCAAAATGGCCATCAGGTAGGTTCTCTTTTTGTTTAAGATGGCCTGTGCGGAAGCGCATTCCCAACGCAATGGCCCTTCGTTTGCAAGGGTTTTCGCGTAGTAGTTGAAGTATCAACTGAGAAGTATGGAAGCTTGAAAAGTACGAGGCGACAAGCCAGCCAATTTGCTAGCAATAGCACAGACGCCAGCCTGCAAGCCGCCTTGCACATAATTGCTAACTGAAAAGCATGCATGAAAACCAACTCGGCAAGACTCAATATCGAGAACCACGTGGACCAACCTGCAGGTACCATCTTCTGTCAAGTCAAAATATTATGAACAATGGAGGCTCATAAACATGCTCAACGGCAGTCCTGTTGCATTTAGCAGAAGCGATGCCCCTACATTCCGGTCACCCACTCTGACGGCACCATCCTCAACAAAATATAGCCTAGGAAGCTGGAAGAAGCAATTGCGCAGTCAAGGATGAAGAGGCCACGCTCTTTTCCCCAATGGATGAGGGTTTTGGGAGCTTATTCCCCTTGGGGTACAACCGTCCATTTGGCAGTTATGGCTGGCAATGAAATTTTGGAAATGACATGGCGTTTGGAAGTCCGGGGTTTATGGGTAATACGAAATTTCGCCAGACTTTTAGGGTTGAGGGGTATGGGCTTCAGCTTGGCAAGCCAGGAACCCAACGTGATATGTGTAGTCAGTTCAAGGGGCACCCCGGAATCCTTGAAATCTCTGAACCCTGCTAATCCCCTCATAACCCAATATAATCGTTTTATCATCCCCTTATAATCCTTCATAATCCCCTTAATTCCTTCAAATCAGACTTGTCCGATTCTCTTGGGTTTTTTGAAAGGTTCTTTGGCTCGGTACACAGATGGGACCTGAGCTCATGTGTTGCCCGCAGCTCTGGTTCAGAGCATGTCCTATGCATGATGCTCCAGGGACCCTCCCAGGAGCACACGTCAAGAAACGTGCTCAAAGGAAAAGCTATACCCAAAAAATAATAAACCCCATAAACCCCATATCACTTAAGGAGTCTATGCATCCAGCAAAAGCCATATCACCACTTGCTTCGGCTTACCCAAGAGCTTAAACCCCAAACCCTAGACCGTAGCCCCCAAACCCTAAATAGACCCTAATCCCTAAACCCGAAAGCCCTACGTCCCTAGGTCCCAAACATTTAGGATGACTCAAGACAGCTTTACGCTTTGGGAGGGTACCCGCATGTTCCGGGCTCATGCAGGGCATTTGCGTACCCAGACCATGCCAAGGGATCCAAGATACATTTAGGTTTTTGGGTTTCGGTTTTTTGGGCTTAGGAACTTAAATCAGGTTGCTATCCTATGAGTACTATGAGAAGGAAAGCCTACCATTTATTACACACCTAGAATATGCTAACTTAATCTAAGTTTCTTAGCAACAGCTCAGCATAGGGAAGCCGCTGACTTTGTACATTGTTGGGTTTTTGTTAAAGGCCATAATTTGCATTCATAGTCGGGCTTTGGTATAATGAAAGCCGCGCCAAAGTTAGGTGTTACTAAAAATCACAGCTTTTCATTCATGATTGGGTTTAGTGATATGAAACCAGAAAACGCCCAGCTCTGACCTATTGGACCGTCAGCCGCCAAGGGGGTTCACTGCTGAATCCGTTCTGTGTATATCCTGTTAATGGTCTGGATAAAGCTCGAGCTGTGGCCTTTGCTTGAATTCAGAGGAGAGATACCTGTGGCCTGTTCCCGGCCATTCTTCTCATGCATCCGGCGGGGAGGGGGGAAGAGGTGGGGTGACGGTAGCCATGAGGGACATCTGGCCGAAGATCCGTGTCATGTTCGTCGAGCAGGAAAGAAACCCCCCGGATCCCCCCTCATACACCCTTTGACTGAATCCTTATGGACGGGGGGGTGTTCAGCATCAGGGAATATGTACATGTAGAGGACATGTTCCACAACATTTGTCTTAGCTGTCGTCAGCTGCAGATGAGCGAGGCGTGCAAATGCCGCAAAAACCTTCTGAAAAGAACGCACCCATGAATCATCCAGTTATCGTCTCCGTTAAGTAGGTAGAATATGGCTTTGGGTATATGAGAATAAGATCCCAATATACCTCATCTACTTAAGGAGACTATTTCCTAAACCTTAAATAGTAGTTTCCATTTCGTTTTCCATTATACTACTACGAAGGAAAATATACATTTTCATTCTTGCCCCAAGATCATTTATATATGTAGGGTCCCCCCCCCTCCCTGCGGGCCCCCCGCCTCCCCCCCATGCCTACGAATAGATTGCTTTCTAAAATTTAAATCTAGAATAAATTTTATCTCCCCAGGTCTTCGATTTATAATTTACATTAAAAATTGATGATGACGATTCGGAATTTTAATATTTCTTTAGTCTCTTCTGAGATTTGCGATTTGGATTTTCTCCTAGATATGAGTCATAGAAAGAATAGCATATATATAATGATCATATATTCATAGTTTTGGAGAAGATTTATTGATTGATATATATGAAATACGAGAAGAATATATAATTTCTTTTTTTCCCTTTTATATGCCCTTTTATATGAGATGAAAAAATTAGAGAAGATTTTGATTTTTTGATAGAGGATTCAAAATTTATTTATGTATATTTGTCGTTCTGAGATGTAGGATTTGGATCTTTTATTGAATTCAATTTATAGAGAGAAAATAATCTTCTTAAATATTCATAGATTCATATACCTATGGGAAATTGACATCTATGATCCATTGATATCTCTAGAGCGTTATAGAAATATAAAGATTTTAATCGATTATAATGCTCTGGATTGAATGAAGATTACGTCGATTTTTATGATTATGGAAATTTTTGAAATACGATAATAATATGAGGTATTTATAATGATAAGAATAACGAAGATAAAGTTTTCTAGATCTTAAAAATGTCGGTAATTATGGAGATGACGATTTTAATGAGGAACATCTTTGAAATTTTTGATCTAGAGCAGGAAGATATTATGAAGACGATGTAAAAAAAAATGGGATTCTAGAATATAGGATTTTATATAGAATATTTTATGATATATTATAATGATGATTATATATATTGTGTCGCAAATCATAATATAGAAAAGATTTATTTCTTTATGAAATCTTCTAATTTCGGTTTAATATAAAGATGATATCTATCGAATCTAATTTCGAATAAAAGCGTTTATCGCTATTTCTCGATTAATACGAAAATATATATCTACATTCTCTGAGTTCGAAAACGATATTTCTTTCGATATTTCTTTCGATGCGTATTTTATAGAAAATCCAAGAAATTTTGGATCTCTCACTATCTTGCGTCTTTTAAAATCAATTTCATTTGGATTTATTATCGATCTCATCTCATAAATATTATATATATCGTTCTTTCGCCGCGCCTTAATAAGTTTCATTTCAATTTTTTTGACGATCAATGAAATTTTAAAAAAAATATATTCTTCTTCTTCAATATATATATTACGAATATCATCTTCCGTTAAATTCTAATAATCTGCCTTGCTGATTTATAATCTATAAATTACGTAAGAATCGTTAATATAATGATCTCTGAATTTACGTGCAAGTATATGGATTCTTCCAATATATTCGTCTAATTTCAATGATAAAGAGATTTTGATGTAAATTTTATATATAAAATATATATTTCGGTGAATTGTGGTTCGGAATCAAATCGGGGTATGGTTCCAAAGAATATTTTTTTCTTAGATTCTTTTTCTGAATATCTTCTAAATTTTAAAAATGGCAAATATCATATATGTCCATCCGAATCTAGAGGATCGTTTTTGAAAAATTTCCGGCCAGCTGTTCTTCGCTAAATCTTCTAGGCCTGGAAGATTCAAGGTAAGCCGGCCTTGGGCAAAAGTTCCAAGATTGGATGAATCTTCCAGGCCTGCCAAATCTTCCAAGCCTGCCAAATCTTCCAGATAGGCAAATGTTTCAGGCCTGCAAGATTTTTAAAAAAAAAACGGCTTCAAGTAAATCCTCCAGGCCTAGAAAATTTCCGCTTAATCAAATTCTCCAAGCCTAAAAAATTTCAGGTAAGCTGCCCCTAGTAAAATTTTTAAGGCCTGGAAAATTTCGATGAGCCCGGTTGTTGTTGGCCAAATCTTCCAGGCCTGCAAGATTTTCCTCAACCAAAGAAGATTTTGGGTGAA
The DNA here is from genome assembly GCA_905231905.1 of Symbiodinium pilosum. Taxonomy (NCBI): domain Eukaryota; class Dinophyceae; order Suessiales; family Symbiodiniaceae; genus Symbiodinium; species Symbiodinium pilosum. Next base: position 12,917 of record CAJNIZ010007140.1, read on the forward strand.
ACGGCCCGAGGCAAATCTTTCCGGCCTCCAAGATTTGGCTATCTCACAAAATCGTCCCAGCCTGGAACAATTGTTTAAAGCCGGTTTGCCCAAATTTTTCCAGACCTGCGAATTTCAACTAAAATCCATTTGCCTAAAATCTTTCAAGCCTGGAGGTTTTGGTGAGGCCAAATCTTCCCGGCTTGATTGATTTGCTTAAGTCCGGTTTTTTTCTTCAGGCTTGGAACATTTAGCAAGGGCAGCTTGCCTGAAATCTTGAAGGCCTGGAGGATGTGGCATACGACATTTTCCAGGCCTGGAGGATTTGCTTGGGGCCCGCTTAACCAGAATTTCCTAAGCTCGGATATTTTTTCAATTTCTCTTTTGAAATCTTCCAAACCTTCGAAGATTTACTCAAGGAGCAGGTACCTGAAATCTTTCATTCCTGGAAAATTTGGCTAAACAACATTTTCCAGTCCTGGAAGAATTATGTAAGGCCGGAGCGTCAAACGAACATGTCTAGGCAAGGAAGATTTCAAAAATTTCATGAAGTTTTCGTCCAAAGGGTTGAATCCAAGGAGGAATATCTGGGGTCGTTGGACACAAGGTGAGTTGATGGAATCGTCTTTGGTTTTGCTGAGAATGCTTGCGAAGGTTTTGGATTGGGCTGGCAAACGGCATGTGGTTCCTCATTTTGCATCTCAGGGAAGTTGTGGCAATGCAGGTTGAAAAAGAAAATGTGAACCACTGAAAAGACCCGCGAGCAACCAGCAAAAGGAAATCATTACAGAACCTCCTCAACCAACAAACCGAACAACGCACAAGAAACCTGAGGATGGCCCAGTATGCTTTAGGATCTCCAGGAGGCCCGAGCCAAAAAACCTTGGCTGGAAAAAATCACGCTGGTGAACAACGGCATCAACCCTTTTGAGCTTTCTCTAACATGAAAGAAATAAAAACAAAACTTGACGAACGCATCCATAAAATTCGCGGACTTGCTTTGGTCATTATCAAAAAAATCGGTCAAGCGGTTGCAACAATACATGATTGACTTGGAAAATCTTTAAAAGCAATGAAATCTGGCGCCGAATTTTATGGCAATTTTGATTTCTGGGAGGTGAAGGGAAAGGAGGTGCCTGGCCAAAAAATGTATGTCGAAGAAAACCCACAAAAATTCATTTTTCAGCTCTGGCGTTAACATGTTCGGGGAAAAAAATCCAGACATAACGGTGGCCAATGCGAGATATTATTTGTGGTTGGTGCAAGCTTTGTCCGGCTATCGGAGTTGGCGGGAATTGCCAGATTGGTTCAAATTGATTTCCCTTCAAGGTTCGTGCTTTGGTCAATATCAAAAGAATCCGTCAAGCGGTTGCAACAGTACATGTTTGTCTTCAAAAATCTTTAAAAAATTGGTTTGTCCTTTGAAGGTCGGGAAAAGATATCGTCAAGCAATGAAATCTGGCACCGAATTTTATGGCAATTTTGATTTCTGGGAGGTGAAGGGAAAGGAGGTGCCTGGTGCCTGGCCAAAAATCTATGTAGAAAACTCACAAAAGTTCATTTGTCAGCTCTTGTGTGAGATTTGAATCAGAAACCTGTATGGAATATGATCCGAAAGCGATCTCCCAATTATTTTGTGAAGATTCCTCATATACGATTCCAATCCGATACTTGCATGAAATATGATTTTTGGCCGGGAGGGATTCTTTTATATGGAATGGTAATCAGAGATCTGCATCAAAAAATGATTTGAGAAAAATCTATCAATTATTTGGCGTAGATCTCAAATTGAATTCAATCTTTGGAATTTATTGGATTTTTTTTATTTCTAGATCGGTTTTTTACAGATCACATTTCAAGAAAAAACAAATCTTAATTTATTGATTTGCACTCAAATATCATTTATTTTTCATAAATAGAACCAGTTTCCATCAAAATTTTGATATTGATAGACATCATTTCAGTTTTCTTTTACCTATAATTAATTGAAAATGATATTTGAATTTTTTTTCTTTTGAACGATATTGATTTTTTTTTGGACAAAAAGCCCTAGATTTCTTCATATCAAAAATCCGAATTTATCAGAATATTTTGATTTCTATTACAATCCTTGCTAATCGTTTATCTTCCAAAATCAATTTCTTGAATGGATTTCTTCTATTTTTTCGGCCTTTTTTTACTCGATTAGGACAACAGCGTTTTATGTTTACCAAGAAATCTCAAAAAAACTTTTTCACCATTTTCCCTTGAAAAATTAACAAAATCAAAAAAAAAATTGCTCGATTCCGATACGATTTGCTCGGAACAACATGAATGCCTCAGATTTCATTTTTCCATGTGCAAAGTCTTTATGTTTTCGGCTGATTTTCCGTCTTGCTAGTGGTTTGTGACATGCCCCACCCAGAAATGAAGAAAGCATGATAGGGTGGGCGGATAATGGGATGATAGGATGATAGGATGGTAGGGTGATGGTTGATATGGTGCTGTGTTTATAAGATGCTGTGATGATATGATGATGTGGCGCTATTATGCCATGATGCTTATGGTGCTATGGGATTCCTTTTCATGATGCTTTGGTGCCATGATGCTATGATGTTTGATATTCTGATGTTTGGATTTTATGATGTTATGATGCTATGCTGCAAGCTGGAATATTGTTGCCGCCTGATATCATTACCAGTATTGTTGTCATCAGTTGTATTGGTTTTGGTTTCACCCTAATTCTTGACATTATTATCATCTTCATTTTTGTCGTTGTTATTATACTCATGGTTGTCATCATTATTCTTGTAACTGCTTTCTTGTTTTTTTCAAGCCTCAGCCAAATGATGCTGATGTTGTTTTCCATTTCAGATTGCTGGCATGGTTTCTAATTGGCTGTGGCCGGCGACACTTCAATGATTCAAAGCTAGCAGCTCCAAAAAAAGCATGTTTTGCATATGTGCAAGGCTTTTTTCTGGCACAGCTGGTCAGCAAAGTGCACACCCCAAAGAGATACTCATTTACATGTCAACCCACCTAAATGCCAGCTTCAGCCATTTTTTGGTCAAATTCAAATGACAACCTTTTGTGGCCGTATTTCTCTGACCCAGAAGCCTCCCTTCCCTGGCCCAACAAGCAAGCCTACCATTCCCAATGCTGACCAAGGAAACCCTGTAAGGTACCATGCCCACTTGAGCCTTGTTTGAAATCAACGGCTTATCAAGCCTGCGAATTTCAGCTAAAATCCATTTGCCTAAAATCTTTCAAGCCTGGAGGTTTTGGTGAGGCCAAATCTTCCCGGCTTGATTGATTTGCTTAAGTCCGGTTTTTTTTCTTCAGGCTTGGAACATTNNTTTGAAATCAACGGCTTATCAAGCCCATCAAGAATAACAATTTTTTTGCAAGCGGCCCCAACTGCTGCCCGCAAACCAAGACTGGCAAAGTTGACGCAAAAATTTGTAATGTTTTAAATTTTCGGGGTTTTATTTAAAAAGTAACGGTTCAGGTTGACCCTTTCAAGAATTAACACCAAGTTTATAGAAACAAGCCCTTGACCCCAAACCCGTAATTTTCATCTGGAAGCCCAATTACCCACAAAAATTTTCATACTTACCCCACAAATAAACCTTGAGAAGCGTTATGCCCCAAACCACATTTTTTTGATCAGAAACCCACGCGGTTCAGGCTTTAAGGTTTAGGG
>CAJNIZ010007141.1:0-16571 GCA_905231905.1 Symbiodinium pilosum
GATTTTGGGCACATGTGAGCCATAATCTAAACTCCTTAAAGGGGGTACTATAGGGGTTTATATAGGGGACTACTATAGAGGTTAGTAAGGGGGATACTAGGAGTTTAGACAATGGCTCATGTGTATACTGTATACTTGAGATCAATATGTTCAAATATCAATGACAACTTACCTCAGAAAAGCCCACTTGTCTTCCACCATTCCATGAGGCAAAGTCTAAGATTCCTCATAGAAGCTCTCGCGGGCACTCTTTGAGTGGCCTTGGGGTTCAAAGGCGTGGTTTATGTTGCCATATCCTAGAATGCTAGACTGCTTGAGCTTTGGCAGCACATTGCTCTGCGGCTAAGTCTACGAACGGGACGTACTGCCAGGTTCACGGTCTAGCCTTTAGGGTTTCCAAGGTAGTCATGACTCAGTAGCTTTTCACAAAGCTCTCAAGCGATTTTTGACGTCCCGAAGTAGCTACAGTTCCGTCAGAGACAAGGAAGTCATATGTTCCAGATCTTGCAGAAGAGCAGAAGAGCCAACTTTTCGCGATGGGAGTTTCTCACAACGCTGCTTATGACGAGATCCGACGCACAGACCTCTCTAAAATCACCGTTTCCAAGCTTTTTGCAGTTTCTTGTCCATTTGATTTTCCATTATAGGTGTAATGTCACAATAAACCCTAAACCTTTGATCCTAAACACTTACTTACCCGCACGCTCTCAACGCTTAACTTAGTCTCAACAGCAGTCCTAGGGCCGCCCCGGAAGGCACCCTACGCCCAAACTCCAAAGTCTAAACTCCAGACCGCAAGTCTTAAGCCCTAAGCCCTTTAGGGCCCAGGGTTGAGGGTTTAGGGTTTAGGGGAGGATCCTAAGTGCCCTACTTTGGGGAAACTACGATATACAGCCAGTTATACCGGAGGATCGTGGGTTCTAGGTTTTTTTTTAGTACAAAGTAGGGTACCCTAAGGGTCCAAGGACCCAAATAATAGGGTTTCAGGGCCCAAATACCATTGATATCATAGTATTTGAGCCCTAAAACCTTGTTATTTGGGTCCTTGGACCCTTAGGGGTATATATGCTGGGAATTGTCAGTAAGGTTCGGGTGAGTACCCCTTTATATTTACTCCGGAGTCTTTGGGCGCCTCACAGCCCTAGCCCCCCGTAAACCCCTAAAACCTAAACCCAACCCCTGAAAACCCATACTGCAGACGTCCAAAACCGTGATCGCCAGGCGCCAAAGTCGGGAGTTTCTTCAGGCGACATGGCGACACAAGATGGACCTGTCACGGTGCATATTTCCAGTGCCTGCATTGTGGTATTCAGTTCCTCCAAGGTTCTAGTCTGGACAGTAGAATAGATTTCCCAGAGCATTGCAAGTGTTGGGATTCGAGTCTTGCGGATCAAGAAATCACACCGCTGCAGGCCACTGTGAGGAAGCTTTTGCTGGATGGTAGAGCAGGGACTCTGGCTTAAGGGATGTCAGATACTCTTTAGGCATAATATAGTATAGGGCTTAGGCTTTAGGGCTGAGGATTTAGGGTTTAGGGCTTAGCGCTTAGGGTTTAGGGTTTATGTAGGTTAAATGTAGCCTTTGGAGGTTCAGGGCTTTAGGCAAGGGCTGACAGAGAGAATCTTGCACCACCCGAGGCCCGTTCTCTACGCAATCCCTATGTGACCTCTTTATAAGCCCGTATTTTTTCTGCATATATATAGGTCCCAGAAATTATATACAATAGCACTAAACCCCAAATCCCAAAACCTTAGCCCTAGACCATAAACCTTGACCTCCACCACCCTAAACTCTACCTAGACCCTCCAATGTAGTTCCTTTTGGGTTTGGTATGGTTTTTTGGTTAGGACCCTTATTAGGACTACCAAAAAGGTACTACATTGGAGGGTCTAGGTAGACCCCAGACCATAAACCCTAAACCCTACAACCAAAACCGTAAACAAATATCCAGGGCATGATACGTCTACTTGCTTCCCTTCCCTAGACTCCCCCAAGCCCACCCTGTCAAAACGACATGTGCCTGGACTCCTTTAGAGTTTCGGGTTCAGGGAATTTTTTGCACTGGTTTGGGGCCGCATCTGGGGTCCAAGAAGGCCTTTTGGTGTCTTGTTCAAGTAAAGGTTGTAACTGTGATTGGTATCCTTAAGGGTCCAAGGACTCAAATAATAGGGTTTAGGGCCCAAATACCATTAATAATATAGTTTTTGTGCCCTAAAGCCTTCTTTTTTGGGCCCTATATACCCCTATATATAATCCCCACATATTCCAATATATCCCCTATAACCCCCTTTAAAGGGACCTTATTATTTGGGTCCTTGGACCCTTAGAGTAAGGTTCCGAAGGATGCCTACATTTTTACAACCTCATGCCTCAAACCCCAAACCAAACCACTAAACTCTAAACCCCATGGGTTGAGGGCTTAGGGTTGCATACCTTAAACCCTAAGCCCTAAACCCCAAACCCCAAACCCTAAACCCCGGGTTAAGTCTTCTAATCATCCAGTCAGGCCCCTCGGCTCTTGCTGTGGTCCAGCCGTTGTTGCTGGCTGCTCTGCGGCGGCAGGCGCCTTTGAAGGGATCTGCGCATAACTCCTTCAAAAGGGATACGGGGGTTATATAAGCATGGACAGATCTATATGGATTATAAAACTTCTGGGTCTATATATGAGGGGCTCCCTATTTCGGGAACGTACCACAAATTATTTGAACGGTTTTGGCAGGTCTGAGGGTTCCACAGAATTGGGGGAATCCTTCTAGTCCTTACAAGATGCGTTATGGCATTTTGGGTGGGATTAACCTAGACACTCCAACTACGCTCTATTTAGACGGAAGTACCCGATATGAGGGGCAATATATCCCCAATTAACCAGGAGGGTCCTGGAAAGTCAGTGTGGGATGCCTTCAGAGATTCTGTAGAGATGAGGGGTTCACAGGTTTAGGGATTTAGGGTTTGGGAGGTCGCCCAGTGCGTTTCAGGGGTCTAAGGTTCAGGATTTGAGTCGGGTTTGGGGCTTAGGGTCCAGATACCCAAGCAGTCGGGCTTGGGGTACCCAAAACCATCCAGATCATGGTATTCGGGACATCAAACCCTAAACCCTCAACCCTAAACTCTAAACCCTCAACCCTAAACTCTAAACCCTCAACCCTAACTCTAAGCCCTCAACCCTAAACCCTAAGCACTCAACCCTAAACCCTCAACCCTAAGCTCTAAACTCTGAAATCCCGTTTGGGACCCCAACTCGCTGGTCTGGGGCTCTGATTTTACTTCTTCCCTGAGATCACCCAGACATTGGGCGTGTCGCTTAAGAGTTTATTCCTTCGGGTGACCTGCCGTGGGATATTGCCAAAGCTCTGGCCCCCTTTTTTGGTTATGGAAAATAAAACCGCACCAAATATTTTGGGCTGCCAACATGGGACCCCCACTTTGGGAACTACCCATGTGAAAGTTGCCAGAACTTTGGGCCTTCTTGCTGGGTTCGGATTACCATAAAAGATGCAGGCTCTTGTATGGGCAACATTGCAATGCTCCCTCCTGAAACCAAGCGATTTGAAGGCTAGACTACCAACATTAGGGTTTAAGGTTTAGGGACCAAGGCCTTTAGTTTCTGCGCTTGGCGTGAGGTGTTGCCCCTAAACCCTGAACCCTAAACCCCCCATGAGCACTCTTGCGGTTTGGAGGCTTTCAGGTGATATGCACGCCGAATACTCTGGTGGAGGTCATGAAGTCCCATTCTACCGTGATAGCTGTGATTGTCGAGCGCCACGGTATTTTTGGAGGCAGATTTCCAGACATCTTCCTACGACTATTATAAGGTTTATGATAGGGGTATAATATTTGGGTTGTATAGGGATAATGGAAAATACAATGGAAACTACTATATAGTATATAGTAGTACCTTCAAGCACGCGCCGTCCTAACCTCGATACGCAATCATTATTCGGAAGTGTGGCTGCAATGAGGGCAGTGAGGATGAGGTCAACCCTAACCCTCCCAAAGTCCCAATCCCTAAATCCTATGATGGATACTAGAAACCCGGCATGACCCTAAGTACCCTATACCTTGGGAATTATGGCACTATAGTGTACTAAAGTCATGCAGGATTTTTTTTGTATCAACAGTACCTCCAAAACCCCTCAAAATAGGTATGTTACTCTCCATAGATATAGGCTTCCAGGCCCAAGGCAGAGAATCTGAAAGCCAGAGCCATTACCGAGATCATAGGTTCATAGTCCAAGGTCTCTCGTATACTGCATCCCTACCCATTCCTATCCCACTATTGTTAGTTAGAGTCCACAGCACGGCGCTTCTAACCCGCCACCGAAGCCAGCTTCCATTTCAGTCCGTTCTGCTCCATTTGACTCTCCAGCACCACTGATCCCAATCCCTGTATCCACTCGAAAACCCTAAACCCTAGATTCCCCTTAATACCCTCAACCCTGAACCTTAAACCCTGAGCCCTAAACCTTTCAACCCGAAACCCTACTCCCTAAGCTTGAGACCCAAAACCCCAAACCTCAGACCCCAATCCTTGCACCCTAAATCCTAATCCTTCACCCTAATCCATAAGCCCTAAACCCTAAATCCCCTAAGCCCTGAGTGCAGGTTGCTGCAGCTCATGAGCTTCGAGTTGCCATCGACCCTTGTCGCTTCATGGTGTAGGGGTTTAGGGGTTTTTAGGGTTGGGGTTTAGGGGACTGTGAAGCTCCAAGTTGGGCTACGCGTTCAGGGTCCAGGGTCTAGGCTTCTGGATTTGGAGTTTGCGTTTTCTAATTTAGAGCTAGGGCTTTGGGGTGTAGCGCCTGGGGCTGAAGCTTTAGGGCCTAGATCATACTGTCTCAAACCCTGACCTACCCTGCACTCAGTGGTGATGGAGGGGTAGTTGCAGAAGAATCTCTGTACCACTATATGGATTCTCGGGATCCACGGGATTCGCTTCCCAAACCCACCTCAGCCCAAGATAGCCCAAGCATCAGTAAGTAGCTTGTTCTTTGAGATCTCCTGGGCGACAAGGGACGTTGGGGTGTTGACTTCTTTAACCCTAAGGGCTTTAGTGCCTAAGCAGTATAAAGGGGGTCGTGGTAGTAACGCTGCAGTAACCCGTCGTGAGTACATTCTGTAGCTCCTTGCTGACCTTAGTGTGCAAAAATACCGCGTAGAAACTTGGAGCCCAAAGGAAGGAGAACAACACCCTAAATTCCATAGAACCCCTATCACCCGTTTGAAGGGATCCGAGTAAATTCTATATACTCTAGAACACCTTTAAAGGGATCAGATCATGGACTTGGAGCACCAGGGTTTGGGTTATACTGGGGTTACATTGGGATAATTGAAAAGAACATGGAAACCATTATACTGTAATGGGGTATTTATAGGAGTACTAACAATAAGAACAATAAGAAGAATCATGGTAATAGCACTAGGGTATTTAGCAAGGAGAGTGATCTCGCCGGTGCATTCGAAGCGTGGCTGGAGAAGGACGTTCAGGGAAGGGTATAGAATGGGTCCTTTTAAAGGGGTATATGACGGACAAGTTACATATGATTTTAGGAATCAGGTATCATGGTTTGGGGTGTAGGATTTGGAGTTTAGGATTTGGCGGTCAGGGGTGTAGTATTTGGGGTTTAGGGGAGTTAGACACGGTGATACTAAACGCCCTGCACGACCCTAAGAACCTTGTACCCTGCGAACTGTGGTACAATAGTATACCAGAGTCATGCCGGAGCTTTTTTGTATCAACCGTAGGGTGTTGAAGTCTGCTGTCATGGTTCAGGGTTCAGGACTGAGCGGTCTATGAACAAATGCGGATAAGAATGAGTAGCAGTCCCACACTCCTTAGTTATACAAACTACTGTCGATATTTGGCTTACGAAGGGACCATTAAGGGTTTATGGATTGGCGTCTCGGGATTAGGGTTACCCAAGCACCATAAAGCAGGGGACATAAGGGTGCCTTTGGTACTTTATAAGTATAGTCCCTAACACCCCTGCCCATCGCAGGAATTGTTGTGAAACAATTCTAGGTCATGTGTATTGACAAGTTTTATTATAGCTTTGAGGCCATGAGGTCGCACCCTGCAGAAGCGTGCCGCCTCAACACTAACACTTAAGCCCGAACCCTGCTCCCAAAACCCCGAACCATAGTTCTTTAAGACTCGAACCCTCAAACTTGTAGCTGTTTGTGATTACTAGGGCCCACATTCCTCCGTACGCTAGTTTCATGTAAGCCTTATTTAATAGCGTGCCCACCTGGCAACTTCCCGTTTGCAACTTTAAAATCCTAAATCCGCGCCCCTTGGCCCCAAAGCCTCAACCCTTAGGCCTTGTCCCTTCACAATCCGCGGCCTCAACCCCTGAACCCTTCGCCCTGAGCCTTGTATCCATGAACATGTCCCTTACGAATTATTTTGCATTTACATCATAGTACAAGCCTAACGAGTTATAGAACATATTGTTTCTAGTATATGTGTCAGGGGGCCTCCGGTTAACCTAGGGAAGCCTTCCGAGAGGATCCTGCCCACTCTGCTGAAGAGGCCGTTCGTCAGGCCCATATGGCTGGCTTTCAAAAAGCTAGGGGGTTAATGATAAGCCCTAGACCCTAACCCTAAACTAAACCCTAAGCCCCAAACCCTATAGTCCAAACCCTAAACCCTACTCCCTCAGCCCTGAACCCTCCAATTACTCTGAACCTCGCAGTCTATCTCAGCAAGGTATTGTTGATACGACACATCCTGCATGACCTTAGCTTATAGTCCGCCCTAAGTAACTAGAATACGGCTTTGGGTATATTATAACAAGATCCCCATACACCCCATATTCTATCTACTTAAGGAGGACTATACTATAATCCCAGATTCTCGAGGGTACAAGGTACTTCGGCTCATGCAAGATTTTCTTTGCATCAACAATCCCTAAGCCCGAATCCCTAAAGCCTGATCCGTAAACCCATAAACCCCAAAACCCAAACCCAAAACCTTAACCCTAAACCCTAAACCCCAAACCCTAAACCCTAAACCCCAAACCCTAAACCCTAATCTCGGGGGTCGGAGATCCGGGTTAGGGTTCTCCGGGTTGCTTTTAAGGTTTCCCGAAGAGTCCAAATACCCCATATTAGGCGTAAGGGGTTTAGGGTTTCAGGGTTCAAGGGTTTAGGGGTCAGGGTTTAGGGATTAGGGTTTAGGGGTTTAGGGTTTAACAGTTATGAGGATTAGAGGGCTCAAGGGTCCAGATACCCAGGTATCTGGACCTTAGGTAGCAAAAGACATTCAGATTATAGGAGTTGGGCCCTAACCTCCATTCCTTGGGTGTTCAGTTCCAATAGGGACCCCTAAAACCCCTTTCTGATCTCTATAGACCCCTTGACTCCTTTTTGTAACTTCTTCAATACGATGCTTATAATGGGGGTCAGCCTGGGGGATGTCTAGAAGAACTTCAAGCTTTCTGGGAAATGGTTGCTTAAGGTTAGAATCGAACTTCATACCACGGGCCCACGCTAGAAACTCCTCAACCTCAAACCCCCCAACCCTAAACCCTGAACCCGGAATCCCAAACCCTACTAACCCCGAAACCCTGAACCCCAATTTCGACTTGTCCATGAATCCTCGTGCCATTGTCCCATGGAAGACGATACAGGGTAGGGTCACCCAGTTTCGTAACTACACGAATAAGTTCCATAACTAGACCTGATCGAGTTTGCACCGAGGACGACTGTATGCCATAGCAATGCTTTTCATTTTAAATATCACAATCAAACTTATCCTAAGCCCTTAACCCTGAACTTATGGGACGTATAGCCATACATAACCTTTGTCAGGGCCCCTCCATGTAAAACTAAGATGGCCAACTTCCCCAAAGCAAGCGTAAAATGCCCCAAAACCTTAGTCATTTTTCTGTTGCTACAGTAAGCATTTCGAGTTGGTGGTTGCTAGCAGGAAGGGAGGATTGGGATGTCCTCCCCAAAATGAAAACAATGGGCCCCATTACTGTCTTTACCATGCTTTCGGTCCGACTCACAAGCAGCAAGCAAACCCTACACCGATGCGCTGAATGACATGGCATAGCAGCCCCCTATATCTTCGCTAACAAGCCTAAACCCTAACAAACTTACTAAACTCGAAACGTCTAAATTCTTCTAAGCCCAAACCCTAAACTCGAAACCTATAACCCTAAAACCCTAGACCCCTAGAAGCCTACAACCCCAAACCCCTAAACCCTAAACCGCTAAACCCCAAGCCCCTAATCCCCTAAACCCTACACCCTAAACCCTGAGACCTCGAGCCCTGCCATCAGATGTTGGAGCCACTGGTTGGAGACCGCGGGCTGAGCACTCCGGCCAGTGTCCTGGCAGCCGCAGTGGAGGCGGGGACCGGGGACCTCTAAGGAGCAGAGCACCCTAAACCCCGAAACCCTAAACTCCCTAAACCCTTAAACCCTAAACCCAGAAATCCTAATCTCTATAAGCCCTAAACCCTAAGCCCCTAAATCCTTAACCCTAAACCCCTAAACCCTTAAACCCCAAACCCTAAATCCCCAAACTCCTAAGCTCCCTAAATAGTAGTTTCCATTTTCTTTTCCATTATCCCTATAAACCCTATATAATCCCAATATATACCCTATCCTGCTATAGTAGTTTCCATTTTCTTTTCCATTATCCCTATAAAACCTCAATACTACCCAAAATCCCTGAACCCTAAACCCTAAATCCCTAAACCCTAAACCTCCAAGTGCCCCGCGAGGAGGCCACGGGCGTGGGTCTACCCGTGTCCTCAGAGCTTCCGAAGCGCTTAGAGGAGCTCTGCCAGGCTGAAACGGTTTAGGGTTTAGGGTTTAGGTTTTAGGGATTTAGGGATTTAGGGATTCAGGGTTTAGGGTTTAGGGTTGAGCGATTTAGGGATTTAGGGATTTAGGGTTGAGCGATTTAGGGATTTAGGGTTGAGGGATTTAGGGTTTAGGGATTTAGGGATTTATAGGGTTTAGGGATTTAGGGTTTAGGGTTTAGGGTAATATTCAGGTTATATAGGGATAATGGAAAATAAAATGTAAACTACTATAGTAGGATAGGGTATATATTGGGATTATAGAGGGTTTACAGGGATAATGGAAAGAAAATGGAAACTACTATCTAGGGATTTAGGGTTTAGGATTTAGGGTTCAGGGTTTAGGGTTTAGGATCTAGGGTTCAGGTTTGGGGTTTAGTGGTAGGGCTCAGAGTGTAGGGTTTAGGGTTCAGGGTTTAGAGTTCAGGGTGGTGGTTCCTAGGGAAGATGGATTATAGGGACAGGGTTTAGCATAGGGCTTGGGCTTTAGGGTTACAGGGTTTAGCCCTATACTCCCTATAGACTACTCAACCCATACTCCACCCCACCCTGGGTTCCCCTTAGGTAAGTTTTACCTAAACTTTGATTTTCTTGAATAGCTTTACCCTAGGTTTCCAAGGACTATTGTTGGAATGGCTGTTGGTAAAAAGACGGTTCCCGGAACAGGCGTTTCCGATTCACGCGTCCCCTGCTCCCATGTTTCGGGGGGCCTCTACCATCCAGATCGCATACGAGCATACTTTAGACGAGTCTTTAATCATCGAGAAGGCGGTCCGGCGCGCGCGCGGCCCAGTACACAAAGCCGCTCACTCCTCTTGCGGCGAGGTGCCGCGCTGCGCAACACCAAAACGGCCCCCTACCATTTGTCCAGGAGGATGGGGCCCCATATGTCAATAGAGGCCATTTCACGTCGAAAGTGCTCAAAATGCCGCAAGATGGACTTGAGAGCAAACGGGAAATCCCGAAACAGTCGTTCACGCGAAAAAACGGCTGCTCACGCGAAAAAACGTGCTTTCACGCGGATTTCACGCACGTTTCACGCTGTTTCACGCTGTTTCACGCGGTTTTTTCGCCGAAATACTTTTTGAGCAGAAAGCTGTCCGAAGGAACCAAAGGTCCGTGAAAGGCGTGAATCACTCGAAATCTGTGTGAATCACGCTTGCAACCGCAAAACCGTTTCTGCACCCAGAGCGGCCATGGGACGCAGCAACGTGGCATGCGTGCTACACATTCATTGGAAACTGTGCAGCTTCACGGCTGGCCAGTTTGTCTCGCCTGTATGGATTCATCAGGCATGTGCATGAGTGAGCCCCGGGCATACCAATTCCCAAGATGGATCTGCATGTGCTTGTGGCCATGCATCTGGAAACCCCAAAACAGGCGAGGTATATACCTTAAACAGTCGCTTGACAAAGCCTGTTTCTGAAACATGCTTGGATCCCTAGGGTTTAATTGAGATGGAGCCCCGCAGGGAGTGTACAAGGGGGGTAGGGGACCCCTGAGGTATGTGGGGAAGGAGTGGGTAATAGGGACAGGGTTTACCCTAAACCCTAAACCCTATAAACTCTAAACCCCAAACCCTAAACCCTAAACCTTAAGCGCAAAGTTTAGGGTTCAGAGTTTGGGGTTCAGAAGGGGTTATGTAGGGACTACGGTTGGGATCCATTCTTTGATTCTGAAGGGTTTAGGGTTTAGGGTTAGGCTTAATTAGGGTTTAAGGTTTCAGGGTCCAGGGTTGAGGATTTAGGGTAGGTACTCCAGTAGTACCCTTTTTCCTCTTCTTGTTTTCGGGTCTCCTTATTCTGAAGGCTGAACATTAGGGAAAAAGGGTCTATATTATTTCGGAGTTCCTAAGCCCGAAAACCCTCAAACCTCAACCCTCACTGGGGAGCCGAGATTCTCTACTACTGTATATGGTAATTTCCCAAAATGAGGGGACCCCAATATGGACCCCAAAATACTATAATCCTTATTCTTATTTAGAACCCAAAATTTGGACCGCCTTCCAGGGCTTTGATCGTAGAAGTTGAGACCTTGAATCGTCTGTTGGGTTTTTGGGGTTCAGGGGTTTGGGGTTTAGGGGTTTAGGGTTTAGGCTTCTCAAAATGGATGGGAAAAGCTTTGTAGGGCTTAGGGTTCAGGGTTTAGGGTTCAGAGTTCAGGGTTTAGGGTTCAGAGTTCAGGGTTTAGGGTTAAGGGGTTGTGGAGGTTCGGGTTAGTTTTGCATTTGTTGCGATTTCGCTGCTTTGGGCCTAGAGTTCAGATTGCTCTTCATGAGGAAGGTGTCCGTAGGGCTCCCAGTTACCTAAATAATGGTTTCTGGGTTCTATAATTACCCTGTAGTTGCGTAGCTTAGTAACCTACTATTCAGGTAACTGGGAGCCATAGGGTGTTTTCTGCTAATCCCAACCCTGATTCACACGCTACTCGAAGGGTAAGGGCGATCAGCAGGAGCGTATAACCGGTCCAAGAACTGGTCTGCGGTCAAGGAACTTAAATGAAGTTACTATAAAAAGCAAAAAGCTAGATTCTTTACTATATCCATGTTATGGTAACGGAAAGTAAGCTGCATGGCAACAACCCAGAAAAACTACTTCTAATCCCCCCGACGGCATTTATACAGGCCACTTATGTAGCATTCCCAGTTCAAAGTGGTTCCCCGTGTTGATCTCGAAAAGCCCTGCACCACCCTAGTATACTATTCTATCATCCTTCCCAAGGTTTGGGGCATCAGGGTAATGAAGGACTTAATGTCAACATAACTCCAAGGTAAGCTTCAGACCTTGCTAAACCTGCACCGCCACTACTCAAAAGGCACTTCTTTGAAACCCCCAAGAGCAAATGCCAGGAAGAGGACCGAGAGGCCGTCCGACTGCCTTGTGAGTAGGGTTTAGGATTTAGGATTCAGGGTTTAGGGTTTAGGATTTATGATTCAGGGTTTAGGGTTTAGGGTTTAGGATTCAGGGTTTAGGGCTTAGGGTGTCCTAAGAAATGACCCCCTCTCCCATGAGAACCTTCTGTGTATTGGCATGACGTCTTGCTCAGGATCCAGACCCTCCCTCTACCCTCTATATACCCTAAAAAGAGACCATCTACCCCCATTTTAAGGATACAAGGAGGGTCCTCGAAGGGAGTTACCAACAGGGGAGGTGATTAAGTTACTTGTTTGGGCAGTCTGGTTGCAGGAATTCAGTCCCTAAACCCTACCCTAGGGATCCAAGTATACAAATAAGGTTTAGGATTGAGGGACTATAGGGTTTAGGGATCCGAGTATACAAATAATACCCATATTGGGGCTCAAAGTTCTAAACGTCTTACCTTAGGTCAATGCCCCCTGTAGTGATAGCTCCTCAATATGGAGTTAATAAGGCCTTAATACCTACAATAGTCCCTTTGTGGTACGCATTACTGGGTGGGGGATTGACCCAAGTCTTACCTACATTGCGTTATTTAAATCCCTATATAGGGCTTAATAATATCCGGGCAGAGCTCAAAATTCCCGATGGCAGCCGTTTAAACGTGAGTTGCCCTGCCATAGGCTGGATGTTTCCAGGCGCCCTGCGCCCCAAAACTCCGAAACCCCCAGTGCCAAACCATACTGTACCAAGACCTCGGCATGTGGGTTTAGGGTCCAGGGTTTAGGGTTCAGAGTTCAGAGTTCGGGAGGCCTCTATAACCTACCCCCTTCTTTGAGGGTATTTAGGCCCAGTTTGTAGTGCCCCAAGCATCCGTAAGCCAAAAAATGTGCTGCTTCCCAGTCATGCGACAAGAAGACCTTTCAATCCCAGAGCTAAACAGGTGAAGGTTTGAACACATATTTATTGCATCGTTCCCCGTAATTCCGATTTACCTTAATTCCCATTTAACCGTCTTAAAGCAATACAAAACTGATTCTTATAGGGAAGTCCAGATCTCCTTTACATGAAGCCTCTTTGAATCCCCTTGAAGCCTAATACCTCTAAGCCCCAGCCCTACTCCTGAATCCCTAAACCCTAAACCATAAAACCTAAACCCTAATCCCTAAACCTAAACCTACACAAAATCGGGACTCCTCAATCCCTAAACCCTAAACCGTAAAGCCTAAACCCTAATCCCTAAACCCTAAACCATAGAACCTCAACCCTAATCCCTAAACCTAAACCTACACAAAATCGGGAGGGCATCTGGCGATGTCTGTGCACGGCGTTGAGCGAGGCCGACCGCCTTGGCGTAGCGTTCTGGTGCAAGGCTCAGAGAACTAGTACCCAGAAATTCCAAGTACCCAATAATTAGGTCCCTTTAAAGGGGATATATAGGGGGATATATAGGGTATATAGGGATATATAAGGTTTAGGGTTTAGGGGTCCAAGTACCCAATAATTGGGTACTTGGGTTTAGGGTAATAGTGAGAATAGTACAGGTTTCGGGTAAGTACATGATAATTAGGTACTTGGACCCTTAGGGGTACTGTATTAGGAGGTCTGGTAGTCGCCACCATGGCGGCTGCTTCCCAAATCCAACTAATGGGGTCTCAGGTCCCAATTTCTGTAAATCGAAAGGTTTTGGGTACCTACACTCCTGTTGTTTGGGTACCTCGACCCTTAGGGATAGATGACTCAATCCGCTTTAGGTGCGGCTGTGCAGGCACTGTAGCCGCAGTTGAAGGCACATATTCGTTCTGTGCATTGCCTAGGTACCTGGCCTGTTGTGTTCCAGGTCACTCAAAAGGCTTCAAGTATGTTAAATTGGGTTTTCGTGGTTGGTGTTGATTTTCAATGGTGCAGAATTTGCAGTCAAGCTGTCAAGCATCAAGGGGGCCTGAGGCCGGGGGCATCTAGTCTAGTACTTAAGTCCTGTATTAGCGGGGAGCCTAATCCTTTCCCCGTAGTGATAAAGGGCTTCCCCCCTAATGTAAATACTCCGAACCCGTATTGAATACTAGGAGATTTGTATTCGAGGGAAGCTTGCTTTTCTCAGATTTATCATTTTGCACTCGGCTTGTTTGAAGCGGGGTGCCCCCATGGCTCACCCGGGTGTTTCGCAAGAGAGGGATCGCTTCTCTACTCCCCCGTGGGTTAGGGTTGAGGGTTTCGGGTTTAGTGCGCGAGTAGTAGGGCGTTTAGACTTTCGCTACCAAAACGATCAAAAAGTAGGTACCATTTGCAAGTTTATAGGCCAAAGTGGGTGATATTTATAGACCTCTAGAGTTTAGGGTCTTCATTGTGCGCACTCCCAAAACAAGGCCACACTTCCGGAAAGCACCTGCAGAGCTCCTGAGAAAGTTCCCCTAAGAGTTCGATGACCCTAAACCCTAAACCCTAAATACTGCAAAAGCTTCCATTTTCTTTTCCGTTATCCCTATACTGTAGTAGTTTCCATTTTCTTTTCCATTATCCCTAAATAACCCCTATGTAACCCCTATATAACCCCTATATTCCCTGTAGTTTCCATTTTTTTTACAATTATCCCTATATTATCCAAATATAAGAAGTTAGGAGCCACAGACAGGGACAACGGTCCTAAAGGTACCTATAAAGGGGTTTACAGGGGTTATATAGGGCCATGTAGGGTTTTTTGGATTAGGATTTTAGGGTTTCCGGAGCCAAGGAAACTACTCCAGCACACCCAATACTTGACCTTGTCAAGTTACTGGAGCCACATTAGTCCTTTACCACAGAGGCAAGTGCAAGTCACAGACTTGCCTCACATGGTGAGGCTGCTTGGTTGGGGTGAACAACCCAAACTTGGGTTCAGAATAGATGGCCTCACCCTGGAAACTAGAAGAAGCAGACTTGCATCAAATCTTCAGGCCAAAGGTAGAAAGCTGGAAATGCCTCAGCACCATGGGGTCATTGCCACAACCAGGCAGACTATTTGGGCTATGGACCTGGTTGAGGCTTTAGAGGAGAGTTCAGAGGTCAAGGTAGGCTTTGTAGGGCTGAATCAAAAGTCAGCTGTATGGAGCCAATGCCAACTCCAGCATGCCTGCAACCCACTTCTGAAACTTGGAATTTTACATCCCAAACTGGAGTATGGTGGAGAAGAGCACATCTTGCCCCCTGATATTATGGACCTTGGGTATGACATTTCTGCAGAGAAGAATTGTCTTTTCTGCGCAGAAGGCATTGAGTGGGGTCAAGGCTGTGTGTATCCCATGTGTGGCGAAGATGAGTTTGGATCTATCAAGTTGGACAAGCATCTGCCAGTGACACCTTTCCAGCAGCGCAAAGTCACCAGGATAGTGTGCACCCACTCCTAGTACACTACAGTCGTTCAAAAACAGGACAGGAATGAATTGGCAGAAAATGCCCACCAGCATTCGTTCCTTGAGGCGTAAACTCACAGCATTGCAAAAATTGTGCAGAGCACTTCTGAAGGATAAGGATGTTGGAGGCTACAGAGTGGAAGTCCGAGTTGAAGGCTACGGCAACTCCACTCTTTGGGTCAGAGATGTGGTGGAGCTGCTTGACTCCAACATGGCTTTCACGGCAGATGTGAGGATGAAGGAGTTGCTGCATTTTTTGGACTACTTGGAGACAGTTTCCAAGCAACTCGAATCCTTGCAGGCAACTATCCAGGGGAGAAATGATCTCAAGCTGGCAGCCACCCACCCCTTCCTGGTTAAGCTCAAGGCTTTGAGGCAAACACGTGGGTACAGTGTAGAAGTCAAGGTCATAAGACCAAGGTCCCTTTCATCATTGAGGAGTATTCGTGTTTGATTCTTGCGGTTTGCAGTTTATTGCTTAGGGCTTAGGGTTTAGGGCTGTCAGGGTTAATAGGGTTATTAGGGTTAACAGGGTTATGAGGGTTATTAGGGCTAAGGTGCCTTCTTGGGGTCCCTATAAAAAGGGCCTTATCACTACGAACGCACGTGTCGCTAGAGAGGACTGTCCAATTCTGAGACGCTCGAATGTGCACTTCCCAGAAAACTTCGCATATCATTATCAGGTGTTCCGAGCAGCAGAAATACATAAATGCACATATGCACAATACATACATATTCTGTATAGAGATATACGTATACCCCATGAGAAACTGTCGCCCCTCAAAATGCCCTAAACAAAAACCGGAACTGGGGTTCCCGTACAAGGTCGAATGAAGCCCAGCAGATGGGATTTGAGCTTCCGAAGGACCTCCTGCTTTCAGGGAATCTATTGTTTAGTTTGCGTTCCCCCAGTACCCCTCGCATCCCAACCCCTTTGGGTTTCCCCTAATGAGGGCTATTTCAGGATGATTGGGGTTACTTCAGGCTAATGAAGCGGGCGTCTTGAGGGGGAGCGTAGGATTATCACCGAAGTATCCATTACGACCCTGCTTGACCTAGGTCCCTGAATACGGATATATAGTCCCCCTCAAGTAGATAGAGTATGGGAATGACCAACATTACAATAAAATCCCCATATGCCCCATATTCTACCTACTTAAGGAGGATTATAAGTACCAGTTGTGATGGGATGCAATTACCCTGACCCTCCAAGCAGTGTGGGTTGTTTGAGTTGCGAGGTAACACGTTTATGTTTCGAAGCCTAAGACTGTCAGAGTCAGTGTGGCTACTATGGCCTAATATCTGTGTGTCTCTCTATCTATTCCTATATGTTCCTATAGATCCCTTAAACTGACATGGAGCACAAACTGACCAAGTTTTTGAAGCGGCTGCAGTGTTGACATGCTCTTTTTTGACCCACAATTTGGTCCTTTTTCGCTGGAAACGAGAATTACAGGTGCCGTCCCATCTAACATGGAGGTTGGCAAAATGCTTAATGTGGCACCCCTTTTAATG
>CAJNIZ010007143.1:2883-16569 GCA_905231905.1 Symbiodinium pilosum
AGTAGCGCCGCGCCCGCGGCCACACATCGTTGAGGAGCCCCATCAGCGGCCTCCGGAACTCGAAACATCGCACTAGCCGGCCAAGAACCATAAGAAGGGGTTTTTGTGGTTGGCGCATCTGGGTGAAAAGCCAGCAGCACATCCAGCCAGTCTCGAGGAGCTTTTGGCGAGGAACTGAGACGCATCCCCCAATGCCGTCAACGAAGGCGCCCATGCGAATAACTTGTGGCTCGCGGACCTGGCCAGCAGTTAGCTAAATTTCCAAATTAGTAATACAAAAAATATTTTCGGATCGTGGAGAATAATTATCTAAGGTTTCAGGTAGTTGGGGCTCAGGGATTTTAGGGCAAATCCAGTCCATCAAGATACAGGTTGAGGGGGTTTGGGGGGAGTGCTGCAAGCTTTCCGCCACCTATGCCGCAACGTAAATTCAATCATAAATCCAAATCGAAATGAAATGACTGAACCCTTGAAACAACAAATTACTAATACCCACCGCGCAAGAAGCAGATCTTTTCCAGCAATCTACGGGTTTCAGGTAGTAAGGGCTTAGGGATTTCAATGCGTACTACGTCAAATCACTGCCAGCCAGCTACACGTTCAGGGAGTCTTCAGGGGGTGTATAGGGTGAAAGAATTACAGGAATCCTAGATGCAGACTTTCCGCCGCCCACGATGAAGCCCCCGAAGCACAATCCTGAGCCCAGTTAAAGTCCTATATCTCCCACATGTTAATTGATCAAAATGTTCTGGGTCTGGTAAAGGCATTGGCCCCCGAATTGGCTCTTATTTGTTGGTTCGTCAGACCAAGAATGTACAGTGTGTCTACAAATTTGGGAGTAATAGGCTCCAGTGTTCATAAAGGTTGTTGGACAGCAAAGTCAAGGGGAATTCCAACTTTTCTGGTCTGTGCATACTGCACTGCGCTGCTCCCCCGCTGCGCACCTTCAGGGTTGCGAAAATTGTTATTCAAAGTTGATTTTGGAGAACAATGCATCTGCCACCTAAGATAAATTATGTAAACCCATCAATCATCAACCCTAAGCCCTATACCCCATAAATTATGTAAACCCTTTCACGCTAAGCCCTAAATCCCAATCGTTTTGAGCTCCGCGGCCTCTCAGATCGGCCAGTCCAAGATTCGACCAAGCGCCTTTCAAAGTTTGCTTGTTACTCTTCGGAATTTTGGGTTACAGGTTACTCATGAATACTTTTGAGTATTTAAAATTTGGATTTTCGGCCCCCACTCACATCCCACCTTAATTAGTTCAGCGGCCACAGGAATCGGCCAAGCATTGCCGAGAGCAGCACCAAATTGCGAGCGCGACATTCCCTGCCAGCCCAAGATTTTGGATGGCCACCCTTGTACACGAGCAAGCTCCTGGTTTGTGAACATGCGGCACTTGCAAAAAAAGAGGTGGCCCTTTAAAAAAAATGCTCTCAATGTTTGAATTCAAAGTGAACCGATGTATTTTGAAAAGGTATGATTTAAGCGGCCATGGCCTCTGTACGAAGAAAACGGGCTTGTGATGTAATCCAAAATGCGTGGGCACCTCCGCGTGCTCGCGTCAAACAGGGGGTCCTCAGACGCCTAAACCCTAAAACTGAATAATGACCCCTATATACCCTTTTAAATTAGGGGTGGGGGGTTACTTAGCATTAATTAGGGGGAGGGGATTAGGGTTTAGGGTTCAGCACCAAAAGCCCGCATGAGAAAATGGCAAAACATTTCGACATGAAAAGTATACAATTGTACTATTAAGTGGCTGGTCCAAAGCTGGTCTGTTGTAGAACTTGCGGCTGGCGGCTGTATCAATGATCCAGTCTTCGTGGTCCGGGTCATTGCCTGACTCCAGAAGTTCACTCAAACCTCTTCGCAGATTTCGACGGCCAGTCTTGGACAGTGGAAACTCTGGCTTGTGTAGGCAGGATTTCCTGAGCGAATTAATTGCGGGAATTGGGTTTGAGGTCTATAAGGCTTAGGGAAATTGAGCCCAGCACTGGAGAAGCACCGCTGATAATGGTCGCCATTTTTTGTGGTACTTGCCCTTTGGAAAGCGGAACTTACCTGTCAAGGGGGGCACCCAAAATACCTAAACCCAAAACCGTTCGGCACACAAAAAAGAGGTGTAATGCCCAGTGCTATAGGTTTCTGAAAGATGTAATCCTCAGAAAAGATGGTTGTTCAGAACTCGCCTGTGGCCCCCTTCTTCATATGCCCGACTATCCAGAGACGGCGCCGCCTCTGAGGTAGTCCAAAATCCCGACAATCGAGAATTTTCCATCGGACCTTGTAGAGGCCACTTCGCCTCAACCTGCAATTAGGAAAAGCTTAGACCCACACCCAAGGTCCGTGAACCTCAACCTCAAACAGAAACTTGAAACATTTCATTCCCACAACGACTGCCTGCAAACCTCAGATTCAAACCCTATAAGCGTTTATTGTATATGTCCTAGGCCCTCGTTCTGTAGAGCTCCGCCCTACATCACCCAAAGCAGTAGTATGTAGTAGTCATCAGCTAGGGCTGGAGTGGGGAAATGCAAAAGGACACGCCTCTGCACAAGAGCAGCAAAGAACGGTCTGTTCTTCTTGGAAAGTAGCCGCGGCACATTCTCAACAATGAAGGCTTGAGGCTTCATTGCGTTAATGCGTGCCACAGCCTCAGCAGATTAAAGCCCCAGTCTACATGGTTAGAAGTTAGCAAATTATAAAACCTTCTGCAATAGGAATACTGGAGAGGGTTTACCCCTGTGCACCCTTAAGCCCCAAACCCTAGACCCTAAACCCTAGACACTAAACCCTGTCAACACACTTCATTTCTAGTTCAAGGGCTTATAAAGCATATCCTTACGCAGCAGTTCCCACTGAAACCTTATCAAGGGGCTTTGCGAAATACTGCTGACCGCTCATCATGCTGACCACCGCCTTTCCCCATGCCACTGAAAGGTTGGCAAGGAGCTCCCATGCCATATAACGACATAGGATCACCGTTCCAACCTGAGATGATGCATGTGCAATGGCGGCGATTGACAGCGTAATACGCAGGCCAGACACACACGCCTGTCAAAGCATTTTCAGATAAGCATTCGGGCGCATAGATCTCTTGGATACGTTGGCGGAGTCGCCGGTCGGATTCAGATGCATAACATAATTTGTGCCGCACACCGGCAAGCCTGAATACAAAGTAGTTGTTAGGTACGTGAGATGCTTACCACAGTAGCCCAAGCACTAGCCAATACAATGTCAAGGAACTTGCAAGCAGCAGAGAGCGGCTCTAAACCAGCACATTCAGAGGCCAAGTTCAAGCGTTTGACGGGCATCTACCTAGATCGACTTGGCTACACCTATAAGATGCAAATCAGCTCAAGTCACGCTGTGGTTGATACACAACTTGGATTTTACAATGGTTAGAGTTTTGACGTCAGGGATTAGTGTTTAAGGCTTAGGGTTTAGGACTTGTGGTGAGATATGTTTAAGGCACCCTTCTTCAACCATGGCGCTATGCATTACCACGGTCCATTAGGTCACACTTCTCAAATTTGAGCCCATGCGCACACATGCTGAGATCCCAGTATGCAGTGCAATGAGTTCAAAATAGAAACTGAAGCCTGGCATGTCATATTCTTGCACTCGCTCGCTGATTGCCGTTGCGACGGTCTCTCACCAAAATGGCGGTCAAGTAGCAGGCTCTTTTGGACAGAGGAACAGGACTTTTTACTTATGATGTGTATCATGTTCAAAATTCCCCCGAAAGAGAGCCCGCAAGCTTACTTCAAGTCCTTCAGCTTGTTCAGCACAGATGACGCTCGGCCTCGACCTCCACCCTGCAGGGCTAAGAACGATAACCCGAACCCCCAAACTCCCCAAACCCTAGACTCCTAAAGCAGTCGTTGCATGGCCAGGGAGCGGGATATTTGGGGGTGCTATGCTGATTAAATTCCTACGCAGTATTAATCAATCGGGCTCCGCCCACCCAACCCTACATCCAAAAGGGTGTCAAGCCCTGAAACCCCTTTTAAAATTTAGTCCCCCTTAGGTAGATAGAGTATGGCTTTGGATACGTTATACTAAGATCCGCATATACCGTCATTTATACCCCTTATTCTTCTTAGTCTTGTATTTACTTAAGAACAACTATAGCCCAAAACAACAAATGCCTTGCCGCCACTCTTGGCAGAGGCAGCCCGCCCACGTCCACGTCCGGCGCCTTTGCCCTTTGACCTGCCGCGGCCACGTCCCCGGCTCTTCTTCTTCGGCTCCTTTAGCAGGTCTTGAATATAAGGGTTCAGGGTTAAGGGTTTAGGTTCAAGATTTCAAAGGGGTCAAAATTACAGGGCCAGGGTTTGAAGGTCACGTCTGCTTTCAAGTTGTTGATTCTTGCTGGAACCCTAAACCCTAAACCCTAAACCGTTAACCCTAAACCCTAAACCGCGCGCCTCCTCATCGGAATCATTTCCATCATCCTCACCATCATCCTCTTCATCTTCATCCTCCTCCTCCGGCTCCTCTTCTTCGTCACTGCCTTCTCCGTCACCCTCAGCATCATCCTCTTCTTCATCTCCCTCATTGCCATCATCATCCTTGGTGTCCTTCGCCAGTTTCCTCTTCGCTTTCGGTTTAGCTTGAGCTTTCGCGCCGGCACGCTTGGTCTTCTTGCTGAGGCCCAGAGCGGTAAGAAGGCTGGGCTCAAACAAGGGGGACTCTGGCATTTGCATGTGTTTCCATACCAGAAACTCAAGCCGCTTCTGCAACATCTCTTCGTGCGCCTTCGTGAAGCACACGCCAATCATCGAAGCATTGTTGAGGATTGCGGCCATGCACGTCTTGCCATCACCTAGAAATGAATGTATGCAAAACTTTCAGTGTTCTCAACTTCCGCCAAGTTTCGCTGGTCATGTCCCAAGCCAAGTGGCCAACTGACAGGTCCAGCAAGTGACCGATATTCATGTTGTGGAAGAGCTCATCCACCTCTACTCAGAACTGTATTTAACACTCGGGGGATATTTCATATGACCCGGACATTAGGGGGGGTCAATTTTGAAATCTGATTAAGATCGCATTCGAGTAAATCCAATAAGGGGCTATTTCAAATTAGGGTCTTCGTAGGGACTATTCCAAATTAGGGCCTGACTAGGGACTATTCCAAACCAGGGCCATATATTAAGGGACTATACCAAATTAAGGACCTCTTAGGGACTGTCTCAAACTAGGGTTTTACTTGGGATTTAATCGGGGTCTTCCAAAATTGGGCCATATTAGGGACTATTCCAAATTAGGGCCTTATAAGGGACTATGTCCAATTAGGGCCTTATGAGGGACTACTTCGAATAAGGGCCTTAATATTAATTAGTGGGGACTATTCCAAATTAGGGCCTTCTGGAATGCTTTCGCCAAGATGCACAGTCATTTGGGAGTGAGTGGTATGTAAATGGCTCCACGTCATCATCCGCCCGACGGGCGACTCAGGGGGACCATCAATGTTACAGGGAGACTCTTATTAAATTGAAAAACTAAACCCACAAAACCCCAAGCCCTAAACTGATAGTTTAGCAAGTTCAGGGACCCTAACCCTAAATTTAAATTCAGGGGTAGCGAATCAATGAAACCAGCGTGTCCTCCAACATCGTCATCCTTGTCTGCATCCGTCTTGCCTCCGATAGCGATGCGCATAGTCTCATAGGCGGCCTTCTTCTCTTTGACCGTGCAGGTCCACGTCTCCATCTCATCCTTAGATAGATGTAGACATACCTAGCCATCCTTCAAGATTGGGGATCAGTAGGGAATGTCTTCAAGCATTCGATCCGCTGCAGAATGTCATCAAACACTTGATCACTTGAATGGGATTTAGTAGCATGGTGCCCTGACCATATGACAAATACTGGCAGTTTCTTTCCGGGGTTGTTTTACCTCAAAACTAACCCCACGGAAATCTCAATCCTTAAGCCTTACGCCATGTCAAAACCTGGCAAACCCTTGAAAACCTTCACAGAGGACGTGGAGAACCCTAAACTCTCAAGAATGCTGATCTGAGATCAAAAATCCCCCCCTTAGCCCTAATCCGCGCCCCAACTTTGCCAATTGAAAGACAAGTGCCTCATACGACTGGGCTAGGATCGGCCCCATGATCTCCCCCCTGGTGGTTCCTGGGTAGTGCTTCCGGTCTTGGTACGGGAAGAGCGGTGCTTCATCACTTGTGATCACCAAACACCTCTCGCTGTTCAAGAGCATTTGGCCGCGGTCCCTGCGCCGCCTCTTGCGCACCGACTTCTCATCATGAAACAACATGATGCTGCTTCTGCTTTTGGGGAACGCGGCTCCCTCCACCTTCAAGGATGCCAGGAGGCCAGGCTGAACACCTGTGCTGGATGGGGAATACTAGTTAAGCAACGGTATTGTTTCAGGCCTTCGCGCCCCCCGTCAAGCATGACAATCACATCCGTGTCCGGTAGGCGGCCGTTCTGGAGTCTGCATTCCAGGGCTGCGCCCATCAGTCGCGGAAGGCGGCCTTCCTTCAAGGGCGGAAGTCGCACATTCGGTTGCGTGGCAGCTTCGCCAGCCACCTTTGAGTCCTCACTAGATTTCATTTCTGAGCACATGATGATATGGTATGTTGGGAGCTCGTCAGTCAAGTAAGCCCATCGCGAACCAAATCACGACAGACTTTGTGATCAAGGTCCTTGGGGCATGTGCTGCAAGGTCCAGGTTGGGAATGTTCTTCTCAAAGCTAAGACGCTCATTGACGTTCGAGATGCTCTCCCCCCGCCACTGGGGGAGGGCAGTCTGGTGAAACAACTTCCTCATGTTCTCAGACTTCAAGTCCTCCGTCACCAGGAGCACGTGGGATCGCACGGTCTTCCGTGCTTTCTCCTGCATTTGCTGGATCACCCGGCTCTCTGCGCTGCTGCTGTCGGTGGGAGGCTTCGTCACCTGTCATTCAAGAATGAGAGCTAGGTAGGGATGAATCTAAGTCTATATCCTCAGCTTCTCAACCCGACCACTTTTCTCCAGCTGCCCGAAGTCTTTGGCATCCCTCTACAAAATTGCGACGCCGCTCAGCGCATCACTTTTTGGTGTGCTTCTGCGTCTTCGGTGTGGCCGTATTGGCCGTGGGCTTTCCCTTGCCCTTTCCCTTACCATTGCCCTTGCTCTTTCCCTTGCCTTTTGGCTTAGATTTGGCCTTTGGCTCTGGATCAAACCCATCATGCTTGCTGCCAGGCAGAGTAGCCTCGCTATCACTTGGCTCAGACTCCACTGGCGTTGGCCTTGAATCAGAACTAGGCTAGTGACTTTATCAGCCTCTTTGTTTGTTCCAGGGGTCAGAGGGTCAGAATCTATATATATATATATTACTGGAAGCTATATATATATATATTAAAATTTTCTGGAAGCTATTATTTATGAAGTCTAGAAGCTATTTACAAATTCTAGAAGCTATTTAGAACCCAAAATTTAAAAGTGCCCACCTAGCCATAGAACCTCTTGCCGGGCCTTGGAGCTAGTTTTTTAAAGTTTTGTGACCGAAAATCTTGCCCGGCCTTGGAGCTTTTAGTCAACTAAGTCAACTAGCCATGATCCCAGACAGGAAACTGAGACTGAAACCAGTGATGTTGACCAATCAACATCAGGGCACAAGCAATGGATCCTTGGTAGCATCTACCATCCTCTGAGTTTTTCTTGGCAAATAACCTTAAATTTTGGCAGGGCACCAAACGGTTGCTCCTAAACGCCGAAGCCGGCAGTTGCGCAAGCCACTCCTTGACCTGAATTTTTCAGATGAATCCCAAACCCTGCCAAGGTTGAACGCGGCTTCCTGCCTTCAAACTACACAGGCGTGGGCCCAGATCTTTCGTGTTTTCAATGGGATGACCATTTTTATCCATTATTCTGAGCCCACCAGGCCTGATGATGCTCAGGATGCCCTCAACCTTCTCCGTCATAATCTGGTTTCGGTTCGTCCAGTTCTGAGTGGCCGTTTGGAAGGCACAGGAATTAATGAGGCTCTAGGGTTTGAGTTCGGTGGTATTAAAGTTGGGGATTTGGGGTTTCGAGGGCTTATTGTTCAAGGCTTGGGCTATAGGTTTATAACTTAAGGCTCAGTGTTCGAAACGTGATTTCAAGGCAAGCGGCCTTTGGGTCAGCAGGATTCGTCCTGGCTTCAAGATTTCGTGGAAGGAGTGGGAGTAGGATGGAGTATGTCAAATTTAATCCGAGCCCCCGCCTTAACAAAATCAACGCTTCATCCAACTTCTGGAGCACGAGGTTTTGGACCTCTCAGGGTTTCCTATTCCAGCTCATGGCTAAGGGTTACTCACAAACTTTGCGCCTCAAGGTTGGTCTTGTTCAGGGAGTCGCGGTGATCCATGGTCTTCACAATTTTACGGCAACGATGCTTGACCCACAAGAGCTGCCAGCTCAAATCTCATTGTTTCGTGGGCAAAGAGTTGGCAACATTGGAGTCAAGACTAGCTCACACCCTTATAACCCCCCTAGGTTCCCCCTTAAGTTAACGTTAATTAAGCCTAAAGGGTTTAGGGTTTAGGGAGGAGAGTTTAGGGTTTAGGGTTTAAGGGTTTGGGGGTTTAGGGTTTAGGGTATACTAACCCAGACCGATGAAGGACCCGAAGCATTTAACCCGCGTAAGCTTCAGACTAACTTGTAGGATGAGTCTATGTGGCTGAAGAAAACATTGGCAATTGCAGCATTTTTTGAACATGACTATGTAACCTTCGGGGGTACAAGATTTTCCTCCACCCTTCCCCATTTATTGAGCACGGAGTTTCAGTGACCACATGTAACCAAAAACCAGGCAGAATGTGGGCATGGCTTAGATCAGCTTTCCCAAGGGTAATACGCAAGACAATCGCCCAAATGCAGGAGCCGGTATCCTAATCTATAATGAGTTTAGAGTAATCCCATACACCATAAGCCCCTGTCAGACCCTAAACCCTAGACCCCAAACCCTAACCCTGAACCTTCAACCATAAACCCTAACCCTAAACCCTAAGCCCTGAGTCAGGGGTACGCCCAAGCCTTCAGGCGCGCATTCTCATCCGGAACGAGCTGCTGCGGCGCCTCTTCGGCATCCTGAATGGTGTCCTGCAGGTCGAATATTTCAGAAATAAAAAAAAATATATATGTGTGTTTGGTTGTTTGTATTTCAGGGTTTGGGCTTTGAAGGTTACGGATTTAGGGGTTCAGGGTTAAGGGGCTTAGGATCTAGGGTTCATGGTTTACAGTCTAGGGCGTTGGGGTCTGAAATCTTGCAAGGCCTTGGAGCTAGTTTTGACGCAATGTGGTCAGGATCCTTGCAAGGCTTTGGAGCTAGTTTTGCAGCGTTGGGGTCAGAAATCTTGCGAGGCCTTGGAGCTTAGGGTCTGAAATCTCCTTACGGCAGCTACTGTACTGTGCATAGTACTCAAATTTGATATGTAGGTCAGGGTTTCTTGCCTTTTAGGGCTCTGGTGTTTTCATATTCCACAGGCTTCAAGACAGTGGGACCTATGTCCTATGCCGGGGGCTGGGGTCCCTACTTACATTAATTGGAGACGGCAAATGGTGCTAAATCACTCCTGGGGTTTCAAGTCTGAGTCGTGGGCTTCAGGATATTTAGGGTGGAAGCAGGGAAAGTGTCCTTGTTGTTTTCTTCCTTGGCCCCCTTCTTTTCCTCATCATGCTGCCTCAGCTCAGTATTAGACCAGCAGACATGGAGGTTGATGGTGTTCATGATTGGGCCCTGGCTCCTGTGCAGTTTGTAGCGGCTTATTCAGATCACCGTGATCACTCCAATCCTGGACCTGCCCATGGTAAAAAAAAATAAAGCCCATGCACACACTGTGGTTGAGGGTTGCAAGGCCTGCTTGCGATTCTTGATCAGGCCTTTGTACACAGCCAAGAAAGTGTCTGAATAAACGCAGGCCTGGCGCAGCAATCATAAATTGAAAAAGGCTTCACAAACATACCTTAAAGTCCTGCCTCCACATGATCAAAGAATGTCACCGCACTCTTTGGCCATCCTAGGCCAGCGCGGTTTGTGACGTTCGGTCGAAAAGACAAGAGGAAGGCCAGGCCTCCTTTCCACGTAAGATCCACCATCTGCCCGCGGTCCCCGCAGAACCTGGGTGTAAAGCTTTCAGCCATCATACCCTAAAGCCCAAGCAGTCAGGCAGCTTCCGGTAGGATTCATGGCATTCGAACACTTCAGATATCTTGTCGAACACCGCTTTCGGCCAATCGAAGGTCCTGAATGAAGTTGTGGGAGAAAATTGACACTTAAGGTTTGGGCCAAGGGCTAAGGGTTAGGTTTCTGGGGGGGCCGAAGAGTTGCTTTGCACAAGTGCTAAATTTGCGGTTTGTGTGTGTGTGTGTGTGCGCGCGCTTATCCGTGTGTGTGTGTGTGTGTGCGCATGTTCCATACAAACAGCTATTGCGTGTCCTGGGGTTTTTGAGGGGTTTAGGTTGATATTTGGTGGGTTCTTGGGGCCAACTTGGGGCAGCAACCAACATGCTTAAACCTGGGCCTATTTTTCTTGCCTTATATGGGCAGGTGTCTGATGATGGGGTGCAAGCGTTCCCATTCAAAGAATGGCAAATGTTCATGATGTTTACTAACTACTACTACGCATTCCTGGCAATACTTAGTGGTGGTATTAGTACCTACAACTCAGGATTGGGGCTGGGAGTTTAAGGTAGCTGTGAAGACAAGTCGCTTTGCGGCGTCTGCCAACAGCATCTTTTTGAACTCCATCATACCGACAAAGATTGGGACAGATCCACCCGGCCAGGCATCCCCGCGCAAGGCCCGCAAGGAAAGGTACTCTGGAGCGATGGATCCATTCTTGAACCCATCCCACCTAGGTGTTTTGCTTGGAGAGGCTTGAAAATAGTCGAGCAAACTGAAAAATCTCATGGAATATGATGCTAAGCTGCACTGCACAGAACACCCACCGGATGCCCTCTTCGGAGCGCCCCTTCTGAATGAGCATTTGGATCTTGGAGTAATGATCAAAAGGGGTTCCCTTCTCACACTCATCCGCTTCCAGGAGGAGCTGCGTCAGCTTCGGGTCCTTCAATACCTTCAAGGCACACATCGTTTGGGGTTCATGACTTGGGGTTTAGGGTTGAAATATGGGCTAGGGTTAGGGTTAATTTATAATGAGGACCAAGTACAAGAGGGGAGTTTTTGATGGGGTTATCATATAAAGAGTATGTAAGGATAATGGGGACTAACATTCTGGGTATATAAGGGTTATGGCTTCGTCTGTATAGCCCTCTTCATTACAATGGCCATAACCTCAAACCCTAAACCCTGAACCCTAAATCCTAAACCCTAAATCATAAACCTGGAACCTAAAAGCTAAGTTAC
Source organism: Symbiodinium pilosum (assembly GCA_905231905.1). Classification (NCBI taxonomy): domain Eukaryota; class Dinophyceae; order Suessiales; family Symbiodiniaceae; genus Symbiodinium; species Symbiodinium pilosum. The sequence continues at coordinate 14,246 of CAJNIZ010007143.1, forward strand.
TGTTAGGTAAGGGCATAGGGTGTTTTGGGTGGATTCTTTCCTATAAAATTCGCACCATTGCGGTGCAAATGGGAAACTCACTTTCCAATTGCCGCAGCACTATGGATAATGAATGCATCATAGCTTCAAACTGACCCTGAACCCTAAACGCTAAATCCTAAATCATAAACTTGGAACCTAAAAGCTAAGTTATTGTTAGGTAAGGGCATAGGGTGTTCTGGGTGGATTACTTCCCATAAATTCGCAGCACTGCTCATGCAAATGGGAAACTCGCTTTCCAATAGTCACGGCGGTATCGATAAATGCATCACTGACCTGCAGAGGGCGTGGGGCAAAGTGAAGGTTTGTGGGTTCTCAATAGGCGTTACAGGCTAACAATGCGAAGGCTTTGCTGCGACCTTCTCACTCTCGCTGGCATGCTTGAAGTTTGTTTCATACACGTGGCATAGGGCCTGCACGCCTGAGCTTCAGAAACGGGATGAAGGTTCAGAAGCCAAAGCAAATTAAAACTTCAGTTCTCCAAAGGGTAAAGAGTGATTCAAATTTTTGTGCCCAGGGACTTACCTCGCCATGAATTTTCTCGTGCTTGGCCTTGAACTGTAAGACTGAGTACACCTTCTGCAACGTAGTGAAACTCATCGAGAGTCCTTGTTTCTTCTTGGACTGCCGGCTGTTCTGGGCAAGCCAGTACGCTTCTTCGTCTCGTCCAGCTTTGTACACGTAGGACACCTAGGGGCAAGCCGTGCGCGCGCAATTATGTATGAACATCAACATGGGCTTATCAAGACTTGAGGCTGTGACACTCAGGCAGGCAAAACGCCATGCGGTCATTCTAGCCTCGTCCTTCCTGTCCCGGTGCATTGCCCTTAGATGCGGAACTGACGGCGGGCAACAGATCATAATACATAGCCATGTCAAATTGAAAGCCCAGGCGCATCACGAAAGCAACCAGGTGCTCAGTAGGGATGACGGGCTTTGCCTTGCTGTGTTTGATACCACCTCTGCAGTCATCCAACCACGCCTTCGGCACCACCTCATGTGACCCGAAATGTCAGGGGTAGAGTACTTTCATTGTTTCCAACTTCAATTCATGGCGAGCCAAGGCACAACTTCATATGGTTCAGCCAGAGCGGCCGGTTCCTTGTAATAATACTGCGTGATCTCTTCAATAGCCTGGGATCGGATCGGCACCTTAAGAACAGACAGCATAAGACAATAAATGAACGATGATGGCAATCTGTTGTTATTGATTGTTTATGTTGTTCCAAGAGGCATTGGGGTCAGGGTTGTAGAGGAGGTCTGACTTCCACAAGTTCTGACAGCACTTGTACTCCTCCTGGATACCCTTTCCCAAAGCCAGCTTCCCCTGCTTGGCATCGAAGATTGCCTGCGCAAAGCAGAAACCTCCCAACTAGATTAGGTTGGCAGGTTAGAAGAAAACAGGTGAAATCAAGAGTTGGAGGTCTTGCCTGGGAACCACCGTCCTGAATGTTCACTGGATCCTCATCCTCTATCCCTGGCCAATACTCCTTCAAGTCATCAAGAGCTTGGCGATAGTTTGCCAGGAGTTCGGCATTCCAGTTTGCCCCTGGGTTGATACAACACGCCGGTAATTTTAAAAGGCATGCTTGTGAGTCATATCATTCATTGGGCATGGCATCTGTGAGCAGCAGAGAGCCAGGAAACCACTGGGTATGTTTGCACCCGGAGCTGCTGCAGGCGACCCGTGCTGACTTGAAGTAGCCGGATCGCCTTCGGACTTCTTCTTTCTAGGCATCCTGAGGACCTCAAACTAAGGCCGTTCCAGGGAGCCCAAATGCCTAGAATCCGTGAAGAATTTGACGCAAGCCCAAAAATATCTAGCATGCATTTCCAAAAATATTTTCAGGGCGCAGTTAAGCGAACCGCTGATGTAAGGAGGGGGCGTCTGCCGCCCCCCCCTTCCATCAGAGGATCCAGGGAGTGGCTGCTGTAACCCCCCCCCCGTTTCGCCCCCCCATAGGGTACACCTATATAATTCCTTGAGTGTGCTATGGTACAATTAAGCATAGGGGGCAAGTTATGGGGGGGTTTACATCAGGGGACCCCGGGATCCCCTGCTCTAAGGAGGGGGCGTCGGACGCCCCCCGCTTACATCAGAGGTTTCCTTATCCGCATCCTAAATTGAATTCTAGAAACCATTTAGAAATACTATATCTTGAGGGGCTTACATCAGTCAATCCCGGTATCGAACAGGGGTTTTAGCAAGTTTTGGGGGGCTTACATCAGTCAATCCCGGTATTGAAGGGGGGTTTTGGCAAGTTTGGGGGGGTTTACATCAGTCA
>CAJNIZ010007144.1:0-16569 GCA_905231905.1 Symbiodinium pilosum
GAGTGATCTCTGGACTTTGATTGCTAAGTGTATGATCAAGAAGATGTGAGTTATGCCATGTACAGTTAGATTCGACATCAGTGGATGAAGAGCACCACGTGAGTCGGAGAGGGCGTAACAAACATTTCGATTGTACATGTCACCTCTGAGTAGCCCAATACCTTAGTATGTTTCACTGCGCTATTTTGGCTCAAGCCCTACTACACCGTAGCCCAGTAGGTAGAAAAAGTGTGGCCGCTGTGGTTAGGTTGAGTAGTAAGATAGGGTAGCTAGATTGGACCATAAGATTCGGTCTAAAACTTTCAGTTTTCCTGGCTAACCTGTTCCATCGTCTCGACCATGTCAACCACGCACAGCGCAGCTAAGGCTGACCAGGATGTTGGCTGGAAAGGCATGTAACTCCAGGCCTCCACAGTTGTTTCAAAACTTTCCCTTTGGTTACGCTGGGGACATGTGGAAAACTGGCTGAGGTCCCTCAGCCCTATAGGCGAGGCTTGCTGAGAACACGGACCCCCCCCGACCAGGACATGTGGGCGGTGAACGTCTGACCCTCCGTGCGTTGTGAGTCCTCCCGCAAGCCTTTGGTTTGCTCCTGAGACAGAGCATGATCATGGTAATCTGAAGCTCCCGCCTTGAACTGTTCTGCAGACCTTGCGGAAAACGGCTTACCCTCTGCGGTGCATTGAGCTTCAACATGTTGCCGACAATTTGTGCAAAACTGGGACGATTTTCCCTGCCTAGTGTCCTCAGTCCCTAAGGCGAGGTGTGCTGCCCACTGACGCTTAGGTCTTGGGCCTGTGCAATCTTGGCGTACAGGTCGGCGGCGCAAATGAGGCAAAGAGAAAATTTATACGCAGGTTCAGGGCACTCCCCTCTTATTCCATATATAGCCTCCCATAGGGAGATCTTGACTGGGGTCAAAACTGGGGTGCCCCCCCAACTCCTACTTCTTCGGAGATCTGCTGCGAGGCTTGTCCTTGCACTTGTTGTCCGAGTCCTCTGGCTGGCTTCCCCTGCCCTGAGGCTGAGTTCCCAGGCCCGGTGGCTGGTGTCCCAAGCCCAAAGGCTGGGCGCCAAGGCCTGGCGGAGACTCAACCAAGACTCTTCGTCTTTTCGCCTCTTCTTCCTTGATCTCTTCTAATCATTTCGCCGCTTTTGCTCTTCAGTGAGCTGTGCATCTGTCATGCCTCCTGTCATTCCAAGAGCTTTCAGGACCAGGTCTACCGGGTCCGGGTCCTCAGTCTGATCCAATACCTGTTGGTAAACCAGGGTTTCCTGGTTGACTTTCTCCTGCGCTTTCTTGATGTCTTCTTGGAATTGTTGCATTTTTTCAGCTATACCAAGAGGTTCGCCTTGCCTGTGTCAATTCTGGACTGCAAATCCAGTTTCTCCCTGCCAAGGATTCGGAGTTCACGGACAGCCTCTGCATATTTGTCCGCGACTTCCCTGCCTTCCTCCACAGGTCCAAGCGTTGGCTTGGTCGGCAGAGCTGCAATGACTTCAGATGGCAGCTTGTCTTCAAAAGTTCGCAAGAGCTCGACCAGGTCCTTCTCTTCAGTAGTGGCTTCCGGCGGCCGGTAGCCTGCTTCCTCCAAAGCCTTCTTGGCCTGTTCTGGCATCGATGGCCACATTGCCTCCAGCGCCTTGCGCAGAGGAGCTGGGATCCTGGCCCGTTTCGGCCGGTTAGGCTTGGTTGCCCAAGCCTCTTCTTGATGCCACTGTGTCCATGGCTCCCAGTCTGCCCATTCAGCCTGCGGTTTCTGAAGCTGAACCTGGCGCTTCGGCCATGCATTGCCACACCACTGGCATATTGGCCTTGCCCAAACCTTGTCCGTGCGGACCCACAAGTCTGGTCCGCACGTAGCGCACGTGAGGAAACGCGGCGTCGCTCCAGCCCTAAGGCGAGTCAAGGGCTCTGCTCGGCTGGCCTGAGCCGCTCGGCTCCTCGAAAAAGTTCCGGAGCTCAACCTCTTCCTCGCCGCCCGCACCGCCTGCAACATCGTGGGGGTCGGGGTCGGGATCCTCGTTTTTGCATTTTTTTAGGACGCTTCGATCGTCTTGGAATTTGAAAAGTGTCAACGGTCACAGGGATTGTGGGGGGTCGGGGTCGGGATCCTCGTAAGGGTCGTCTCTTTTTCAACCCTCGTAGTTAGAGAGAGAGCGAGAGAGCGAAAGACAGTAGCCAGAGAGCAAGAAACAAAGTACGGATTCCTCAACAGGTGGCCCTAAATTCTAAACTTAAAAACTCGAACCAAAAAAACTTTGGAGATCGGGTACTCAGAGATTGAATAAAAACCTTTGTATCACTCCCACATAACCCCTACAGAAGCTCGATGCAATCTCTTGAATCACATCTCTAGCATCCCCACATCAACCCTACGTAGGGGTTATGTGGGGATCATCTCGGGTTTCGGGTAGGTGATATTCGGGTTATATGAAATTATACAATGGTTTTGTGAGGGGGTTCCGTGGGGTTGTATCAGATTTATACTTCCAATATAACTTCTATAGAACCTCAGGATAACTCTGTATAACACCCATGTGCACAACAAGGTTGGAAAAACGGTTGCTTTTTGCGATTTTAAGAATGTGTTTCAATCAGTTTCAGCGCTTTCTTGGACTGCTTTGGTTTAGTGAGCTAAAGCTCGAGTTTTTTTTTGTATTTGCGTAACTTCGGCCCCGAAGCAACCAACAAATCCTTTCAATTTTTGGATGTTTTGGGTCCGACATTCTGTTACTACCGCTACTTTATAAAAAGGTCACCCCATGAACCCTGATATACGGATAGGCAGGCATATCAAAGCAGTCATGCGTCATGGGTTCGCAATTAAATTCAAATTGAAAACCTTGAATTTGGGACTGTTTTGCGGCTATTGAAACTTTACTATTACCACTCTTGTATACAGATTGGCCATATAGTACTACTGCTGATTCCAATGCGCACCGACAGCAGATGCTTTGATGGTCTTTTAGTGGTGCGGGAAAGTGCCAGTGCTTCAGTGGTTGTGTTTCCACAAACATCTTCATCGCCCGCGTAAATGTAGCCAAAGGTGTCAGCTTTGGGTAAAGTTCCAATTCCCCCCCAACCTGCAGGAAGACAATTTGCTTTGCGTGTGGAAACAGATGTGCGCGGCTTGGTGAGGGCCACAGCCAAACAACAAAATAGACAAAAACTTAGTTGTTGCGGTATCTCTTGATTTCAATCGAAGTTTTTGTAGCGTGTTTAGTCTTGGTAAATTCATTGGTCTTGCGAAGTTTTGGTGGGTTGCAACCGGATATTCCGCCGGAGCATTGGGATCCAATAGCCGCCCGAGCCTGAGGGCAGCAATTTCGGGCCAACATTTTTTGAGCGTGAGCAGCACATTTCCGTCTCCGGGAAGGAGGTACTGGCCTCACACGTCAGAGCAACAAAGGGAATTTTCAGATGTGAAATCAGCCGTTTCAATCTCTCAGGGCCTTACGTTCTTTCCCTGACTTGGTACGCCCGCTTATGGAATTGCCGAGGCTGTGATTGTGGTATTGGGTAAGATTACAGCATTGGAAAATCCAAGCATTCCACTTCACAAATATTGTGCTTTGTGCTATGTTCCTGCAAGTGTACTGCGGAGACTTCAGTTTTGCAGTTTGGACAAGCCAAAGTTGTTTGTGCTCGATTGTGCTTGCGCTCTCAAGATTCCGTTTGCGCCGAAGACACACCCTTGGGAAGTTCCCCCCATCCACAGAAAAGGTCTTTGTTAATACACGTACCCCAAGGGCAAGGATTGTTAAAATTTCGGCCTGCCGTGGCATAATTCCGTCTTCCTAGAAACTTCGGTGAGCCCTGACAGGTGAAGCAGCATCTCATCCTTTACCCTGCACCTTAAAGGAGTGCCTGCACGTTTGCGCGTTTGTGCAGTCCGGAGATTTGGGTCCTCTCCCAGCCATGGCAACCAGGATTCGCTGGGCCTGCAGCGAAATGCAGAGGCAAGGACACCACCAACATACTAGCACCGCAAAAGTTGTGTTGGTAGTGGAAATAAGTAGTTATGCCAGGAGTAGTAATTGGAAGCGGCTAGCACTGCAGTCGCAGCAGCAGGGCATTGAACTTAATAGTAGGATGATGTCCAAAAAATATGAGAATGTTAACAAGAAAGAAATCAAGAATGCCAAGTAATCGCGCTTCATGCATGCTGCAGGTTTTTCAATGACTGCTTGATGACCCAGATCTTGGCCAGCAGGCCACCTTGTTCCAAGTGGGAGCTTCTGAAAATCGACGGTTTGTGGTCTCGGGGCAGCCTTTCTGTTTTCTTTCCGCGCTGTTGGTTCGTCACTTTTTCAGTTTGCCAGCCCAATTTCAAGCTGAACGCTTGTTCCACCAAACCATTGACTTTGTTTTAATCACTTCCTTCTGGCAACAGTCGTTGAGGGCAGTAGGTTGTTGGTACAAAAGGATGAGAACTCTGGTTGTCATTGGCCACTTTCCCAAATCTAAGTCACCAAGCAAAGACACGACCCAAAAGTTTGAGAGATGAATCCTTTCCAGGCTCTCGATTTCGAGCTACGGGGATGGCCTCTTCAGTTTCTTCCTCTGCGGCTTACGGCGTGAAATTAGCCACTCCTAGGCCCCTGGCAGGTGCCTGGCAAGATGGAGCTAGGAGCCTGCACTGCAGACTGAAGAGTCCACTGTCCGTGCCAGGCCAATAACTCTTGGCGGGCAGCCCTCCTTTCTGAGTTCAGCCGCGCCGATGGGCCTTGCTTGAGCCCTATGCAACACCGCCACACTCACAGCACTTCCAGAGAAGAGCTGAAAGTTTTACAACGGAAGAGAGAGCCCTTTTACTCAGCCTTTTTCGTAACAGCTGTGCGGATGCCCCGCTTCATTCCGAATGAAGAGTGCTCTGTAAACCTGACGCCCCCGGGATCATTGTCTTGGTAAACAGTGGCAAAGTTGTTGATGCAGGCCGTCAGCAGAACAACCAGCGTGGACAGCATCGCTGAATACCGTCCCATGACAGCTTCTGCCACGGCCTGCCGTGTCTAAATGCTCCACTCTCACGAGTGGCAGCAGGTTAGATCCCCTGTCCAAGACGAGGACACGAAGGTAAGCGTTTAGGACTCCGGTTTAAAGCTTGTGCGTCCGGCCTAAGCGTACCTCAGCAAGTGTCGCAATTTCCGAAGGGTTCACAGCGCCTTTGACATCAAGCTGCTGTTCAGCCGTGCTTCCCCATCTGAAGCGGCACAGCACTTGCTTCCGCACAGACCTCAGGGTGTCAGGCATAACGGATGCAAAATTTACACTAGTTTGTCGTGTTGTATGTGCGTGAAAGAATGTCTCCAAACCGTTCATCAACATTCTTCGCTGGCACTGCTGCTGGGAGAGCAGGAGACGAGGATGAGACTTTTAGGAAAGGAGTTCCAGTTAAAGCTGCCAGCTCATCATTGTTGTGTTGGACGAGGAGATTGCACAGAAGCGTGTGCAGGTATGCGCTCCGTGCAGAGCTTGTGCCTGAGGCTGAGATGCAGAACAACAAGTGTCGGAGATTCAGAAAGGTTTTAGGCGCCTTTGACATCTAGCTGCTGTTCAGCCGTGCTTCCCCATCTGAAGCGGCACAGCACTTGCTTCCGCACAGACCTCAGGGTGTCAGGCACAACGGATGCAAAATTTACACTAGTTTGTCGTGTTGTATGTGCGTGAAAGAATGTCTCCACACCGTTCATCAACATTCTTCGCTGGCACTGCTGCTGGGAGAGCAGGAGATGAGGATGAGACTTTTAGGAAAGGAGTTCCAGTTAAAGCTGCCAGCTCATCATTGTTGTGTTGGACGAGGAGATTGCACAGAAGTGTGTGCAGGTATGCGCTCCGTGCAGAGCTTGTGCCTGAGGCTGAGATGCAGAACAACAAGTGTCGGAGATTCAGAAAGGTTTTAGGCGCCTTTGACATCCAGCTGCTGTTCAGCAGGGTGTCAGGCACAACGGATGCAAAATTTGCACTAGTTTGTCGTGTTGTATGTGCTTCTTCGCTGGCATTGCTGCTGGGAGAGCAGGAGATGAGGATGAAAGCTTAGGACAGGAGTTCAAGTTTCAGCTGCCAGCACATCATTGTTGTGTTCGACGAGGAGCTTGCATTGAAGAGTGTGCAGGTATGCGCTCAGTTTCTGAAGCATGTGTTTCGATGTTGGTCAATCCCATTTCGCGCTGCTCTTCCAAACAAAGAAGCTAATCCTTTCAGGAAGTTTGTCAGCAGAAGAACTAGCCAGGGCAAATTGGCTTAAGCCATTGCATAGCACCAGTCTTCAGTCAAGGTGGGTTGACAGATCGAGTGACACTCCGCTGCTGGACATTTCTAGACAAGGTGCTTTGTGTTGTGGTGCACAGAGATGGCTGGTCAGCCCGATTTCATACTGCTCCTCCAGATGCTGGGCGTGGTGCATCATTTCGCAGTGCACAGACTGCGCTGCCCCTGGTGAGTTCGTAGCTAGGTTCTAGCATCCTGTCAAAAGTGGCAAGCTTGCCCGCCTATCCATCGTTTCGTGAATGCGCTGCTGTCATTGCCTTGGTGTGCCACCAGTCGTGCTGCCCCTGCAAACAGCGGCAAAGTTGTTGTTGATGCAGGCCTTTAGCAGAACAACCAGCGTGGGCAGTATCGCTGAAACTCTCCCATGACAGCTTCTGCCACGGCCTGCCGTGTCCAAAGGCCCCACTCTCAAGAGTTGCACTGTAGATCTCCTGTCCAACACGAGCACGTGAAGGTAAGCGCTTAGGCTTAGGACTCCAGTCACATTCCAGTGAAGAGCGCGCTCTCGTGCCTGAGGCCCCGGATGTTTAGAACTATCCTTTGCGCTCTTTTACCCCTAGACTGTGCAGCCGCAACGACACTTTGGAGAAATCTTCTGCCTAATTAGGGAGATGCTGCAAGTGGGAATCTGTCGAAGGAACTCGCCTCTCTTTTTCCAGCTCGGGAAAGGTCCTGGGTCTCTTCCACACTCCTTTTGGCATTCTGCAGGCTGAATGCTGCAGGCTCATTCGCGAGCGCATAGGCGTGCCTTTCGATTCGGAGGCATGTGTCATTGTCTTGGTCATGCTCTGCATTGGAAGCAATGGCCAAGCTCGTCGCCAGCAGAGCTGGAGGAAGCATTTTCGATGATGCCATCACAAGCCCCGCTCCTCCGTTTCGCCCGCCCCAGAGGAGCGCCATCAGTCCATCATTTGCAGTTCCTTCCTGGAGCGTATTTTCGAAGCAACGATGTTGCACAGAAAGTGTGGAAGGTTCAGAAGGGTTCACAGCGCCTTTGACCTCAAGCTAGCTGCTGTTCAGCCGTGCTTTCCCATCTGAAGCGGCACAGCACTTGCTTCCGCACAGACCTCAGGGTGTCAGGCACAACGGATGCAAAATTTACACTAGTTTGTCGTGTTGTATGTGCGTGAAAGAATGTCTCCACACCGTTCATCAACATTCTTCGCTGGCACTGCTGCTGGGAGAGCAGGAGATGAGGATGAGACTTTTAGGAAAGGAGTTCCAGTTAAAGCTGCCAGCTCATCATTGTTGTGTTGGACGAGGAGATTGCACAGAAGTGTGTGCAGGTATGCGCTCAGTTTCTGAAACATGTGTTTTGATGTTGGTCAATCCCATTTTGCGCTGCTCTTCCAAGCAAAGAAGCTAATCCGTTCACGAAGGTTGTCAGCAGAAGAACTAGCCAGGGAAAGTTGGCTTAAGCCATTGCATAGCGCCGGGTGTAGGAGTGGCAGGTCGGGCCCCCTATGCATCCTTTTTCACAAGCGCGCGCTATGGCGTGCCTGAGGCCCGGCATGTCTCGAACTGTCCTTCGCCCTCTTTTGCCCCACATCGTCTTGAAGGGACCTGCCCTTGGGCCGCTTGCAAGCTCATTTCTTCGCGGGTGGGCGTGATTTTGAAGCACGTGCCGTTATCTGCTGCTCCACATAATGCACTCCCCGAATCAGCGGAAAAGCTGTGATTGCGTTGAAGAACGATTCTGCCCTTCTCTTAGGCCAAAAGAGGTTCCAGACCTCCCCTCGCTTCTATTGACAAGTTGTATCCTGCCTGCTCAGCACTCATTTCTGCGACTGTAGGCAGGTCTTTGGATGCTGAAGTACATGTCATAGTCTTGGTTAGACACATGTGGAGCAGCTCCCGGATACGATGGCAAAGTTCTTTGTGCAAGCCGAGAGGGAGGGCAACCTGGCAGAGGTTTCCGTCACCTGCTTTGCCTGAAAGCAAAAAGTTTGACAGTCGTAAGGTTGGCCTTCTATCCATTCTCCTTCGCAGTTGCATGGATACCCTTCTACATTCGAGGCGAGGGGTGGGTTGTCCTATGCCTGCTTTGTGTAGGCTGAGAAAGCCGGTGTCGGAGAGGTGGTCAGACTGCATGTGCGAAAGGGGCTTCAGTTTATCTTACAAGCTTTCAACTGTTTCTGACAGAATGCACAGGCCGCAAATCCTAGTCAAGCCCCCGATTCATGTTAACTTGCCCTGTCCATCCTATGTGGCTGACCAACAACTAACTTTTTTTGATGGTTGCCGCTGCCGCTTCCCCATCCAGGAGAGGAGGGCATCTGGGTGACGAATTCGTTCTCAAGTCACAGACTGTGCCGTCAGCTTATCATCCGCACTTCCCCGTTGCAGACTACTGGTGAAGCTGCAACGGTCGTACCGGAGGTATGAAGGGCCTCAAGCCCGTTTGACCGCAAGCATCTGTCCAAATGTCCTCCTCCATGCAAAGTGGCAAGTTGGCCAAGCTAGGAAGAAGGTATCAGGCACAAGAAATCCCAAGCTCACTCCTCGCACTCCTGGCAGTGCTGTTGCGAGATCATGAGACGAGGACCCGGTGACCAGGGCTTCGGACCCAAGTCATGAGCTGCGGACATACGACCTCATCACGTTGGTGAGGCAGAAGGTCTCCCAAGTTGGAAGCCTTAAGCCTAAATATGACAAGCACTGCAGGTTCCATCTTGAGATGTACATGTGAAGCTGCCATTCAGGGGACCAAAGGCAAGAGCTGTGGAGGTTTTCCAGTGCCTTTGACAGCAGGATGCTGTCCAGATGTGCTCCTCGGCACAAGGTGGCAAAGAGTGGTTTGCCGATCCAACACGAAGGTATCAAGCACAATAAATGTAAAGCTTACTCGTGCCGGGAGTGTTGTGTTTGCATAATGGCGTGTCTCAACGCTGTTGATCAATGCTCTTGTCCAGTGTTGGTGTTTGGAGATCAGGAGACGAGGATGAGGGCTTAGGACCCGAGCTATGGGCTGTGCACTCATCTCACCACATCGGTGTTGCACAGAGTCTGCGGACATACAAACTTTAAGCATAGATCTGACAAGCAGTGCAGATGTTAAGAGTAGCCGCGGGTGAGACGAGGCTTGGTCATATTCAAGACTTCATTTTTTCTGTGAGTATCCTAGCCACATTTGCAACAAGAGCCTGCAAGTGATCGCGGACCCTCGCCTGCTGAGTCCGATTTGCGCAGGTAGGAGATGTAGCAGGAGGGTCTTACAGGCTGTGTCAAGGCTGGCCCCCAAACACCTTTGAACAAGTCATGGAAGAAAGCACTTGTCCAAAGCGCCTGAAGCGGTTCCAAGTGCCTACCCGACTAGGCTGTTGTCCAGATATTGGTTCCACTCGGCATATGCCGCTATTCTTCCAAAGCGGCATGAAGGTGTCAGGCAAAGGTGACGCAACAGTCTTACCTGCCTGGCTCACGGTGCCCCAAACCTGCCAATTAGCCATCAGCCACAGTTGCACGTGCGCGTAAAATTGCAGAAGGTGCTCCAACGTAAAAGGGTTCCTTCCTTCGCAGGTCGGTTCCCCAAAGTGAGTCGCTTCATGCGTTGGGCTCGGGATGCTGAATGTCAAATTTGCCGCCTGCAATGCCTTTGTCATGTTGTCATATCCAAACAGCTTGACGCGCATTGAGGTAGACGCCTTAGTATCCGCATGAAGTGGGGATTAATCAGTGACCTTCAGCAGAAGCTCGTGTATGTCGGGATTCAATCGTCTTCATTGAATGATCCAGGATTTCCATTGTGTGTGGCACTTGTGAGATTTGCTGCGGCACCTGTGACCTTGAGTGCTTGAATGGATAATGGAACACAAGGTGTCTTTGCTGTAGGCTTCACATGAAGCACCCGAGCCTAGGTAAAGCCTGCTGTCCCGTCCATGAAAGAACCAGCTTTCCTGTGGTCCAGCCTGCAAAATTCAGTACGTAATTCGTCGCCTTCGTTCAACCTGGAAGTACGCGGTTCTGAGTTAAAGAGAAAGTGACAGAAGGCACCAAAGAAGTCTTTTCACGTTTCCAAGAGTCTCTAATTCAAGACTTGGGCTTGGCGAATTCAATGGCCATTTCAGCAGTCAGAACCTCTGTGCCTTGTGCTTGGGATTGGGGTGTGGCGACTCTAAAAAACATGCGTTCAGGCTTGTGGGGTGCATACAGAACTAGTAAAGCCTCATTTCGAAAAGCCTGGAAGCTCCTGGAGAATGGCGCGAGCACATGAACACACCATGACACGGCGCACATGACTGCATCACCATCCTACATGCAGTTTTGAAGTCTATGCTCTTTCCACTTCCACATCTGATTGGGCAGTGGCAGTGCCTTAAAACAACTTACAGAGCTGAGTTGGCAAGCGATGCAAAGTTAGCATAGCAGGTTTGAAGGCTTAGCATCTATCATCCCAACGGCCTGTCGGCACCCTTTCCTCAGGTGTGTCGCTGGCTCCTTGACAGCCGTGCCGAATACAGATCTGAGTTGAGACATGCACAGAAATTTCCAATGATTCGGGCAGCTTTGTTGGAAGAGCTCAATTCAGGGAGGATCAGTGACAGGGAGACTTCGACTCTTGCCAGGTGCGCTGCTCGGAATGCAAAGCACTTGCTACCCATGCTGGCCTCCAAACTATTCAAGGGTGGTGCATGTGGCTCATGCTTTGAAGGCTCAATTGTTACAAAGCATGCGCACATTTCCAAAAGCCCACAGTTCTTCGCTGAGGACAGTCTTTCCAGCTGGAGTCTCTGTGCCACAAGCTGTGGACGCTTGCTGGAAGCCTTGCTGGAAGCCGCCAGGAATCCAAATAGGCAGACCTTGAAGGGGAAGAGTTTCGCAAAAAGAGTTGCTGGAAGGGTTAACTTTGTCTTCGTTTCCTTGAGCTGTGAATGACTCGACTGGGCTCTGGATCTTGCCTCTCCCCTGGCAGAGGCTTTTCACGTTTCCAAGAGTCTCTAATTCAAGACTTGGGCTTGGCGAATTCAATGGCCATTTCAGCAGTCAGAACCTCTGTGCCTTGTGCTTGGGATTGGGGTGTGGCGACTCTAAAAAACATGCGTTCAGGCTTGTGGGGTGCATACAGAACTAGTAAAGCCTCATTTCGAAAAGATGACTCACTTGTGGTCAGCAGGCTTTTCTGTGCTGACCCCGTGCAGCTTTCTTTTACCAAAGCGTGCGCTCGAAAGCCCATGAGACGATCTCATAGGAAGGACTTTCCATTGAGTGGACCACTCCGCAAAACTGCTGTCAGTCTTCCGATGCCTGCTGTCCATATCAGCCCCAGCAACAGTGATGCCGAACACTGCACAGGGCTTGGCATGCCAATGCATGGTGTGTCCGAGAGCTGTCAAAATGCGCGCGACTCATAAATTGCCACTCTTTAGCCTTGCTCTTGCCCGTGAGGTTTCCTCATGCAACAGAGCTGTGAGGGCATTCTGAGGCTTGTGCGCAGTTGTGCTGCAGGTCGAAGCAGGCTCCAACCTTACAAGCAGATTTTTGAGTGGCCGGCTTCAAAGGCAACGGTTAGCCAACAGCCACAAGACATGTGCTCCTCACAGAAGACTGCTGCGTCGCACATGAACCTACCACAGTTTCCACAACTTCTCAAAGATGTCCATTCTCCGAACACAGTCCTCAAGTATTGGCATAATTCCTCCACCTTTGTAGACTAGCCTAGGCATGGGTCCAGGCCTTTCATGCAGCATCAGCACTTGCAATTGGGTCGATCACCCCGCGAAGGGAAGCTGTCCTGCTCACTGAGTCTTAGCAGGTTCTTGCATCCTTGCGGCCTGAAGTTTCTGTACGGCGCGGTCTGGAGAAAGATGGATCGCACACGGGCTTTCATTTGCAATGGAATCCTCGCAGCTTCAGAGACCCAGTGAAGGGGTTCTTCGTGCACAAGGCGAGCTCTAGGCAGGAGTTGATGGAGAGCACATAGGACCGGGGCCAGAACGTGTGTGCCTACAGAGCCGCGCGCCTCCGGGCACGGAGTGTGCTTTGCTCTGACTTGTCCAGTAATGTGCCGGGTGGGATCCAAAAGGATTTCATCTGCATTTCCATGTGCTTTCATGGTCAAGCTAGGTAAGCGGCTGGACGTACCATTGAGATCTGGCAGGTCTCACGTTCAATTGCGAGGTAGCCTCACGATTCGAGATGGACACATTGCATGCGTTGCTCGCATCAGCTCAGCTGATTATCCCTTGCTCCAGCAGAATCCGCTGTAGGTTGCAAGTCCAGGAAGGCCGCAGACACATTCCTGCACAGCTTGCACATACATCGGTGTCAGTGCCTCGTGGCCTCGTGGTCGGGCTGAGTTCCGCTGTCCGAGTGCCGGCAAACTTGGCATTTGGTCGACATCGCAGCTCGCTATGTTCAACGTGAAATTTGAACAGCGCTGTGGTGCCTGCCTCATATGCCTAGAAGTCCCGACAGCATGAGCTTAAGTTTTTTTGTGGCGTGTGCCATCATTTATCTCGGCTTGGCTGTCCGCACTCTCAGGCCTCTTGTAGCTTTTTGAGCATTTTTCAAGGAGAGAGTTCTAAACAAAATCTACAGGAATTTCATTGTTTCCGATGTCGCCTGATTCGCCTGCAGGCATGCGGGGCAAAATCTCGGAGCTGGAAGCCCGCTCCGAGTCAGATGAGTCAGGTCATTCGAGTCATTCGCGCAAGCTGGAGGCATCCCCAAATCTCCTGCAGGCAACGAGGAATCGAGGGTTTCAGACTCATATGTCTTGCAAGTGCCATCACAGGTGCCCCTTGGAGACGCATCCTGCGCATGCTCCGCTGGGCAAACGTTGTGCAACTTCATGCCGCTAAAGCTTCAGGAAAGTTTGCACTGAATTTGAGTAGAGTGGAGTTCCAAGCCTCCGTTCACGAGTGCTTCGAGTTTACATTTCCCACTTCCAGTGTTCTCAGGATCCACGGCCTTGCCAGGCGATGGAGGTGAACCTTGGATAGAGCAGAAATGGCTGCAGACCGCACTCTCGAATCTCTGTCGCCATTAAGTTGTGAGTGTTCGGGATTGTGCCTTGCAGAGGAAATAGGCTTGAGAGCCCTAGAAGGCATAAACCTGTGTCAAAATCATGCAGGATTGTGATGAGCAAGGTGGCTACATCATGGCGCGCCACGACATTTGGACTTTCCTTTTCCAGGCAAGCGTTGTAGAAAGCGACTTTAGATTGCCGACTGCGCTCTTTTTGTCCTACACGCGGCAGCGGTAGCACGCCCCAGCACATTTGCCATTTGCAAGCCCTCTCCACAACTTGCATGCGTGCCGATGGATCAGCTTCACGGCTGCAGCCGTCTTGACACTGCAATGTAACTGAGTGATTTTCTGAAAGTGAGCATGACGGGAAAACGGATGTGCTACGGCTCTGTAGCTTTTTTCCGGCAAAACGGCGTAGGGTTTGTTCCAGACTGCAGGCAGAAGCCTCTGTGATGGCGAGGCAGCCGTTGTGGTCCCAATTCCACAAGATGAAGGTGAAGACAACTTGCTCGTTGGGATTGCACAAGCGACGCTTAGTTGTCGATTTGCACTTGCCGGTCTGGAGCGGCCAAATCAGTCAGCTGCTGAGTTGGCCACCATTGAAGGCATGACTCATGCAGCTTGCAGAGTTTATAAGCCCAAGTATTTGCCAAAGGCTTTGCCAAGCCACTCTCTAGGCTGAATTGCTTAAGTTCGTAGAGGCAGGGAACAACTGATCCACTGACGAAGCACAGGAAGCATGCGGATGCAGGTGGCTCTTGTAGAGTGCAAAAGGCTTGTACACAGCTGGCTGATTAATTGACTGACCATGACTCGCTTCGGTTTCAGAATGAGTGAGCCCCAGGATCCAAAGCCCTGGGCTGCTGCTTTTCGGGTGAATCGGGAAACTAGGCTCAGGCGGAAGTAGCCATAGTAGCCGTTTGTTCTCGGAGTGCAGAGCTGTGAGACTCCGCTTGTGCACGGTATCCTCCTAATGGCCATGCCAGTGCGTTGAAGCACCGCGCAAGTTGTTGAGCTTAGCACTTAATGCGCCTTCTGCTCATTTCAAACTGAGAACTTAACTAGTCTTTAGATTTCGTATCTTTACCCTCAGCTGCCCTTGCACTGCCAACACTGGCCGCGTGCTTTGGATTCAGACCGCTGTAAGGAGCTGCGCAAGAAGTTGTCACGAAACGTCCCTAGGGCTTGGTAGCCCCGTGTCAAGTTGCCCCGGCAGTTCTGAACTTCAGAAACTTGTGGCCTTGAACATGTCGCGTTGCAGGTTGGGCTGTTAGCTGGGAGGCATTCTTTGAAACCGCAGCTTTTCGTACCTCGCTGTCGTTTGCTTCGCAAGCGATTTCGCAAACTGCCTTCAAAGGCGATTCAGCATCTTCAGCCAACGGTGCGTTACAAGTCTTTGTGCACAGCTTTGGCTTGCTCGTCCCCAGTTTGCGGCCCGATTGTGAACCTAGAGTCCGAAACTCTGCACCACGATTCAGAGCAATGCCAGCAAGTGTTGTTCTTTAAGTCAGTTTCGGCTGCAGGGTCTGGTCAACCCAGTATGCATGAAGTGCAGGCATGGCTATTTACTCAAAGCGCTTCGCTATGATGAAGAAGCTACGTGTGGGCTGCCTTCAGCTTCGATTCGGACGTGCATCTGTTCAACACACAACAATCACTGCTTGCCGGCCAGCCTACAATAAGCTGTTAGATTGCTTTTCTGGTTATTGTGCGTGTTTTGGGTTTCAGAAGCTACGACCTGCGCTTCATGCGCTATTTCATGAAGGGGTTTGGATGCAAAGTGCTTGCCAGTATGTCAAAGTTGGATGATGCTTTGTGCATGTGCTGACTTTTCAGAAAGAGGGGTGTGTGCGCTTCGAGCTTCAAATGGCCTCTGGATACCCCAGAGTGTTGCAGATATTGCTTCCAAGGCCAACGCCACAGCAAACGCCTTGGCTATCAGTTTCCCTGTTCTGTCTCCAGGGTCGGCAGTTCTGAAAGGTTCCAAGCCGGTCCCGTGCACTTCCCAAGGCTTTTCACTCAAGAAGTTTGAAGAAGGTGTTTTAGCTGGGGACTGCAGTCGTGGCGACCAGGCAATGTGATGCATTGATGGCTCCCAACACGACACCTGCTTAGGATGAACATGTTAGGTGACCCAGGGGCGCTTGTGACGTTCGCTGGGTTTGGATGCAAACTGCTTGCCAGTATGTGCAAGGTCAGATGATGCTTTGTGCATGTGCTGACTTTTCAGAAAGAGGGGTGTGCGCACTGCGAGCTTCAAATGGCCTCTGCTTACCCCAGAGTGTGGCAGATATTGCCTCGTCCCGTGCACTTCCCAAGGCTTGTCACTTAAGGAGTTCGAAGAAGGTGTCTTAGCTGGGGACTGCAGCCGTGGCGACCAGGCAATGTGATGCATTCATGGCTCCCAACACGACACCTGCTTAGGACGAACATGTTAGGTGACCCAAGGGCGCTTGTGATGTTCGCTGGGTTTGGATGCAAAGTGCTTGCCAGTATGTGCAAGGTCAGATGATGCTTTGTGCATGTGCTGACTTTTCAGAAAGAGGGGTGTGCGCGCTTCGAGCTTCAAATGGCCTCTGCTTACCCCAGAGTGTGGCAGATATTGCTTCCAAGGCCAACGCCACAGCAAACGCCTTGACTATCAGTTTCCCTGTTCTGTCTCCAGGGTCGGCAGTTCTGAAAGGTTCCAAGCCGGTCCCGTGCACTTCCCAAGGCTTTTCACTCAAGAAGTTTGAAGAGATGTCGTAGCTTGGGACAGCGAAAACTGTGTTACGGAAACGGTCCTCCCCCCAATACATGTATGTGTGGGGCGTTCAGCTGTTGTCCTGTCCAGTGCTTAGCGTCGTGCTTCCTGCATGTCGACCCTGTAGGGCTTGCACAGACGGTAACGCCCGGATTTCGCAGAGCAAAGCTGTAGAAGTTTCGGGTTCAGGAATTTGCGGTTCCGCACGGACATCTCGTGGGATGAACGTGAACTGCCAATTCAAGCATCATTTTCTGATGACATCGCATAGGGCAATCATAGTTACACAAGCATCTGTTTTCTGCCGACCTGCATGGGCAGCTATTGGCCTATTGTGCCTGCTGCGAACCTCCAATCTGACAGATGCACAAATGCCACCAGGTGGATTTTCGCATGAACTCCCTGTGAAGACACGCCCTTTCGGTCGAAGAGCCGCAGCCGAAGCAAAGTGCGCTGTGCGGAAGGTAAATGATTCTTGGCTTGATTTTTAGCACGCAGCCCTTTAGCCAGGCCACCCGGGCCGCATTTGTGTCCAACAACAGCCGTGATTGGTGCAAGGATGTTCTCATGCCAGGACCAGAGA
>CAJNIZ010007145.1:5294-16568 GCA_905231905.1 Symbiodinium pilosum
TTGTAGGTCTAAGGAGACCACAGTACACCTTAACAAGTCAAGGCGCACTCCCATCTGAAGACTCCTCGTGGATTGCTCTTTGATTTTGTTTAGGGGGCACGAAGTCTGAACCTGCATTGAAGTAGAGAAGGCTCTAAAAACCCTAAACCCTAAAGCCACTCCCTAGGGGCTCAGAACATTGGGTTTCGGGTTTAGGGTAACTACTTCTCGGACTTTGCCTTTTCCCTATTCCTAGTCTACGGGAGGGATCCAATCTTTGGCAGGCACCATATATCCCAGGCCCCGCAAATACCCTTGTAGGTCCTATTTGGGGGTACTTGGGTTTGCAGGGGGTGCTTGGGGGTCTTTTTCCCGGAGTCCCTGAGCGTACCCCGATTTCGAGAACAACCCCGTAACACCGAAAGCCTAAACCTAAACCGGAAACCCTCAACCCAGGAAACCTTAAACCCTGAACCCTAAACCAAAACCCTAATCTTAAACCCTAAACCGAAGGTCTGTGAGCGAATGGTTGGATTGCCAGACATAGACAGCGCTGTCAGGAACCCAGCCTCCGTGATGGGGCATATAGGTGCTTTCCGAAAATTAAGGGACCGCTTTTTTTTGCGGTGTGGTCCTATAAGGTTAGAAGTATGGACCCTTGAAATTCCTATATAGGGTATTTAATGGGTATATAAGGATCCCAGGTTTAAGGGCCATACTAAGGGCCCATGGTTTCAACCTTAGTTGTAGTAATAAGGACTGCTGTTTTTTGCAGTTAGATTGGGAACCCAAATTTGTGAAACCTTTCAGTTGTATGGGTTACAGGAATATACAGTATATGCCTACACACAGCTACTATATGTATATAGGTATGGAATATGTAGAGTGTAGGTCAAGGGTTTCAGGGTTTGTTGGTTTGCCAAAAGGGCTGTAGCCCAAGAAACGCTAGGAATGTTTATAGGGATGCAAAGAGGAATGCGCGTCGTGACGACTTGGGGGTTCCCCCAAACTAGGGATCCAGGTTTTGGGGGGCAGTAGGGTTTAGGTTTTAGGGGTGATTAAAAAGTACATGGAACCTGTACCCTGGAGCTCCATGCCTATAAACAATACCCACATTGGGCCCCAATGCCTGTAGATAGTACCTACATTGGGCTATTTGAAGCGCTAGGGTTAAGGTCCACCTTAACTAGATAGAATATGGTTTTGGGTATATCATAATAAGATGCCCATGTACCCCATATTCTATCTACTTAAGGGGGACTATATGTTTTCGAGGTCCCTAGAGTAAGGGTTGTAGTATTTGCGGGTCCCGGTACGTATGGAAACGACCATTCGTTGAGTTGCTGAAAAAGGTGCGTCCATACTAGCTACTCAAACTGATGCGCTGCCTAGTACTATCCTGCAAGTAGCATTCCAATTCGCAAAAGCAGGCGAAAGGCTCCATGGTAAACTTCCGCCAGCAATCTAGACGCACACATTTGACAGAGTATGCCGTGACTTGCTGAGATAACTGGGCTACCCTAACCTACCAAAATCCAACAATCGGGGCCATATTGCAATCCCGAAATGTTGACATCTTCCTACTTTTGGAGATTGGGTCCAGAAAGCAAGCGCAGCTAAAAGGTAGCTGAGTCCACCCTGGGGATACATAAGTTTATACAACGACCATAGTCTGATTTATGGGGCCCTTATTTGGGATAATGTAGGGAACATTCTGAGAAACATCCGAATATGTGCGCACCGAAATAATCTTCTATGAATTGTTTCGAAAGGGGCTTAAATGGACGACACACTGAGGCATGGCAGGTAGCGCTCGTAATTTCTACTCAGAGGATTCGGGGCCAACCCACAAAACCCGGATGCAATTATAGTTCTTTGACAGTTACGTGCCCTTCATGTGGGGTTTGGGGTTACCAAAATCATCTTACCAGTTTCAGCACGCTGCGACACACAACAGAGCTTCTTAGCGTAAGGAGTTAGAGAGTCACGTAGAACTCAAGGATCGCGACATACTATGGAGACATAGGTATGCAACAGCAGTCAGGTTCGAATCGGTGACATCTTCGCACAGCTGGTGGAGTATTACTGCGACTTCAACGATTATGATTCCGCTTACAGGACCATGCTGGGCCTCTCAACAATCAGGGCTTTCACATGACTTTCCGTCATTTCCTTCCCTGCAGTCTAAACTCCTTTAAGGGGAGTTAGCTAGGGGGATGATATAGGGTTCCTCCTGTAGTGGTTATCAAGGAGATACTAGGAGTCAAGACTTTTTCTCGCATGGATCTTTGTAGCGCCATTGCGGCCCGTTGAATGCGTGCATGTACGTGGAGCTGACTCGTAGTAATAGGGTCTAGGGTTAAGGACCTGTAAGCCCTGAACAAAGAACACTAACCGCATAGGATTCAAGTTGTTGGCCACTTTCTGGAGACCAGGCGTAGCAGCATTATGACTAGTACCTAGACCAGGGGTTGGGATCCTGATAGCTGGCATGTCCCCTGCAAGCGCCCTGTATATTTCCAGTTTCCACTTGATTTTCTCCAGTCCTCTGACTGTGAGATGGCCCCAAGCCCTATAGTCCCCCTTAAGTAGATAGAATATGGCTTCGGGTATATTATTATAAGATCCCCATATACCCCATATTCTATCTACTTAAGGGGGACTATATATGACCTCTACATCCCTTCAGAAACTTTATTGGTCAAAGGGTAGTTGATCGGGTTAGCATGACAGTAGCACTTGTTACTGGAAGGGGGTATACGAGCGCAATTTCGAGAACCGTGAACCCTAAACCTTGGACAAATTGTACCAATCTCACCCGGCCAGGGTTTAGGGTTTGGTAATTTAGGGTTTAGGGCTTAGGTTTGGTGATTTAGGGTTTAGGGCTGAGGACTTAGGGCTTAGTAGTTTGTATAGAAGATGTCCCAAGATTATTTACTTCAGGCTTCAAAATAAGTAGAAAATGGCCGACATTTCTAGTACGAGCTCTGATAGTAGCCACTATACAGTCCCCAAAGCTATGGTAGTTTCCGTTTCTGTTCCATTCCTCCATTGTCTGCTCGAAATAAGCAAGTTTTCGTCTAACCCACATATATCCCCATAAACCTCAGTTTCTATCTCATGTTCCAGTTCTGTTCCATTTCATTCTGCATGATTGGGAGAACATCTTTACGGAAACCATATAAACTATACATGGCCCTTACATAATCTGTATAAAGCCCCAGCAGATTCCCTATAACATTCAATACGATCTCACATGACTCCTGCACCCAAACCCATGTCAAAATTATGGTCCCTTTTTTGGGTACCCTAAATATTAGGTGCCGTATTATAATAGGGATCCAAAAAGGGACCATAATTTTGACATCCCCTAAACCCTAAACCCTAAACCCCAAACCCTAAACCCTAAACCCTTTCTACAAAATCCTAAGTTGCCAGGACTGTGGAGCGAATGAGAGAGCGCGGCATCGTGCTGACGCCGTACCTGGACAGAGCCCTGCTGGAGCGCATCTATGGTTCCTCGGACTCCAGACACAGTTTAGGGTTTATGTGGTTTAGGGTTTAGGGTTTTATATGGTTTAGGGTTTAGGGTTTGTATGGTTTAGGGTTGATGGGGTTTAGAGCGTTTAGGGTCCAGGGTTTAGGGGTTGGGGCGATTTCGAGGGATGGCAAAATTATGCGATACTGAACCAAGTTGAGAAGCAAATGGAAATAAGAACGGAAAGTTCAATAGACACTGGGTTTGTGTGGTGGTTTATTGTCCTGGTTAGGGTTTCCGAAAATCAGAGACGCTTTTTCGGTAGTCTCTACAAGACAGGTTCTATTATCTTGGAGTCAACATCAAACCTCCTGTTTATAGAGACCCCTCTACGCTGCTCAAGGCGCCTTGAGGGAATGGATCCCTATAGTATTTCCTATAGAATGGTCGCCCCTAACAGTGCCAATGACGCGTTCCCCATCCTTATTCGACGCCATGGAGGTTTCCCATTAAAACCCTAAACCCTAAATATGATGTGCATGCAAGCCATGCCTTTACTGAACTCAAAAGTCACAGGATCCCGGATCTTTGAGATGACATTGGGACGGGGCCCTATTCAAACAATTCTAGAATAGTTTTAATGAAGCTCCTAAGACATTGTAGTCTTCATATTGTGAGGCGGTCGTTCCCGAATCCGTGGGTCATCCCCCCAATTCAAGTTGCACTGCATTGAAATTCCTACCTGAGCTATAGTCTAAACTCCGTAAAGGGGAATTACATGGGGGATTCTATAGGGGACTACTATAGGGGTTATTAAGGGGGATACTAGGATTTTACGTAGACTATAGCTCACATAGATATTCACAGAAACAAAGGGGCCTCAAAGAGGAGCCCACAAGTGGTTTACGGCTTCGTGTGTAGGGCTATCATCCAATGCATATACTAATATACGTAACTTCATAGGTTATACATATATATATGTATATATATAGATATACAGACAGACTGGGACATGCAAATCCGTTCACACCCATTCTGAAGCCTGCTCTTGAACTTATATTGCATCTATGATTACACATCCGGAACAGAACATGGTAAATTCCCTAAATAGGGGCACCCCAACATAGACCCCCAAGTAAGATAGTCCTTATAATTATGGGGACCCTCCATAAAAGGAATTTGGTAAAGCCTCACATCTTGAATCCCAAAGCCAACCTCTCCTCGCTGAGTCTTCACCCCTCAACCCACCCCACTAATATTAACTCCTTGGGATTTAGCTTGGACCTTAGACCCGTAACCCTTGGGATTGCCTTATACTCCTATGATATGTACTGAAGGGTTAACCCTTAGTAGGGGTCCTAAGTGCCATGTAGTTAAGTATTCCGAATATGTTATGATCTACCACTATGGGAATATTCAATCTTAGGCCTAAACCACACGCCACCCTAAATCCCCAACTCCCAAACCCGCAAACTGCGAACCCTAGCTTGCTCAACCCTGACCCTTCACTTCTTAACCTTGAAATCCCTAGGGCTCGGGTTACTTAAACAATGGGAACTGGGTACTATATACCCTATAGTGACATAGCCCAGTAACCTACTAGTTAGCTAACTGGGAGCTCTAGGAATGATACTTTCCACAATCGAATCCAGAATCGGAAAAGAAGTTTAGGGTTTGGGGTTTAGGGTTTTGGGTGAAATCCTAAAACCGAGACCCTCAAATGTTTCAACCTTAAAGCCTGAAACCTGTATAGACCCCTAAAACCCTTTGGGTTATAGTCCCCCTTAAGAAGATAGAATATTAGGGTTTGGGTAGATATGATAAGGTCCCCATATACCCCATATTCTATCTACTTAAGGGAGACTATACCTCCTAAACCCTAAACCCTAAATAGTAGTTTCCATTCTATTTGCCATTATCCCTAATCTATTTCCCATAAGCCCTAAAACCCTTTGGGTTAGTGTTTACCTAGACCTCCCAAGTACCCTCTATAGACCCTAAGTATCCCCAAATAGAAGCTACATAGAGCCTATTTTAGGGTACTTGGGGGGGTGTTTAGGTAGGGTTAAACCCTAAATCCCAAACCCCAAACCCTTTACTAAATCCTTAACCCCAAACCCTAAACCCTAAACCCGTTAAGGGTTCAGGGCATCCTTCCCTCAGGCTCAGTCGGGCAGCCGCTTCCCGAAGCTGAAGCTGCGCCAGCCGCACCCGCCCAGCGCTGAAATTTGTCCTTCCCGGATCTCCAAAAGGGGTTTAGGGTTTAGAGGTTTGAGGTTTTAGGGTTTGAGGATCTAAGGTTTAGGGCTTTAGGGTTTGGGGTTAAGGGTTTCTCAGTTTAGGGTTTACGGGTCTAAACTCCTTAAAAGGAGGTTTTATAGGGTAGTAGTATAGGGGTTCTGAAGTTAAGGGGGATACTGGGAGTCTGGACTATGGCTCGAATGGATTTAGGGTCTAGGGAGCTTCAAAATGATGTAGCACTGTAGAAAAAATGCCCATTGCGGTGTTTTGGGCATGGGGACATTCATGTTCCTACTTTTCTGGTCCATACTCGTGTATCTGGCTCTTAGACGGGTCTTAAGGACTTGACGACATGAGGGATGTGTAGAAAACCAGGGGTTATACGACGACGGTGCAGAACACTCTTGATTTTTGCGTTCATATGAGCTGTAGTCTAAACTCCTTAAAAGGGGTTACATAAGGGATTATATACGGGACTACTCCAGGGGTTATCAAAAGGGATACTACTAGTTTAGACTACGGCTCATATCATGGATCACTTTAAAGATCGATGCAGTTGGATGGTGGTGGTAACACACGGTCTTTTTTTGTGACTGTAGTTGGTACGGCATTCGGAAATCGCAACAGCAGGTTGGCTTCCAAGGAAAGGGGTGGTTTATCTCGTGTTTGACTTAAACCCTAAACGACCCCTGATGAAACACTTATAAGCCTTAAACTGGCGCAGGAACCGTCTAGAGCTTCCCGCGATTACATCCAGGGAATTCAGGATTTCCTTGGGTTTTCACAGGACAGCACATGGATAAAGTAATGTAGAAGGTTGAAGATCTTTCGCACACACTTACAATCCTTGTAACATCCCTGCGTTATCCTGTAGAATACCCGTTTTCATCTCGTTTTCCATTAGATTCTCGATTTGATTCTTAGCTTCGGTGTTTGTACGGAGGATGATACCCTGATACCCTCCTCCAAACAGGCATGGAATCGCCAACAGCAGGGGCTACTGTCCCGCGGGGTACATGGGGCTCCATGTTATTTAGTTTGGGGAGAGGCCTGAATCAACCTTTTGCCCGGTGTGTGGTGGCCGCTGCTAATGCGATTCAATGCAGGGGGGTGAAGCACTGAATCTCAACAGCGAAGGTGGGGTCCAGAAGCCCGTTGTAAACAGAAAGTAAGGGCCATTTTGTGTGGTTCCATCTTGGTTGGGGGGAAGGTAGTCCTTTCTAGAGGGAGGCGGAGCACGGCTCTTGCTGTAGCGGCTGATCCTTTACGGAAATTGTTTCGGTTCACCATGGTGATGCTCGTTTTGAATTGAAGATATGTAGCTTGCGCAGATGAAGCGTGGTACATAGAGAACAGCACTCTGCAGATGGGTGCTGTCTGCCTTGCATAGCATGCATGGGTCTGTTTCCAAGGCCGGCGATGATGTTGACGAGGAGATTGCGGAGGAAGACTAGCCGCGTAGCGCAAGTGCTTCTTGGATGCTTCCCTGATCTCTGTATCACATTCATAGAGAAGGGCCCTTGCAGAGGTTTTGTTCGAAGTCAGAGCTCTAACACTGGTCACATGGTCAAGGGGACGTTGGTGGAGTTATCTACACTCTCTGTTTTAGTTGAATGTTTCAGGCTTGGGGAAGATCCAAGCAGTTTCTCTTGTACAACAGCTCCTCCAACACGGAGTCGACGCTTGTAAATGCAATGTGGGCGAAGCAGACCAACATGAAGGAGCACAAAACACACAAACAGCCAGAGTCATTGCAGTAGTGCAAGCTCACTTTGTAGCGTTCGTGACAACAATTGGTTTTGGCCATGGTGTGTCTGTGTGTGTGTGTGTGTTTTCGCGCTGGTGGTGAGTAGTAGTCGTGGTGGTAGTAGCAGTAGCAGCAGGAGTAGTAGTACTGGTGGTAGTAGTAGTAGTAGTAGTAGTAGTTGTTGTTGTTGTTGTTGTTGTAGTTGTTGTTGTAGTAGTAAGAATAGTAGTGGCAGTGGTAGAGGAGCCTGTCGTCATCGCCGTTGTCGTTAAAGTAGTACTACCTCATTTATTGTCTCCGCATGGTGTTTCCGCTGAGGAAATTTGATGGTTTTGAAATTTCTCTCCCCGCGACTCCATATTCAAAACAGTGTTTTCCGGGAAGGACGTGCTTTATTCGTGGAACGGGCTTTTGCTGTGGAAAATTGACGAGTTGGAGAATTCTCTGCCCCGCGACGCCATGTACAAAAGACGGTGTTACTAAGCACGGCGCTTTTGTGGGGCAATTTGGCATAAGAAAATAACGTTGGCGTTGCCAGAACATACGGTTACCAGAGCATCCATGCTGGCCAAGATAACAACGTTTGTGCTACCGAAACTTACGGTTACCAGAGCATCCATACTGGACAAGATTTTAAGCGTCTTGTTGCCGGAGCATACGGTTCCCACGGCATCCATCCATGTGGGCCAAGATACAGTACCATGCAATTCATTTGTCAATGCAACCTTCCTCGTCTGCCAGCACGCAGGCGTGCTATGCGCACTCCACAGCAGCGTTCCGTTTTCACTTGCCGTCCTTGCGCTTCAGCCCGCCGCGGCGCTGCTGCTGCTGCTGCTGCGGCTGGACACGTTTCTGCAGCTCCTGTTTCCGTTGGCGGTGTATGCCACCTTGCACACAAGGACAAGTTCATTGTCGATGGTTAGCAACTCAACGCAGCCTGCATGCGTGCTGCTTCTGCTTGCCACGGCACCTCCCTGGAATAATAACAGTTGGACCACGTGTGGGCAGGTCCGTTGGTTGGACCAAGTGTGGGACTTGCGCAGCATCGCGTGCCACAACTGCTGCAAGAATGCTGCAATCAAAACAACATTTTTTGTACATGGCAGCGGGTGCTCATCCAGCACTGCTGAAGACCGCACGATTCTGTAAGAAGATGATCAGTCCTGCCAGTATGTGTGTGGACCGGCGGGGGGAGGGGGGGGCGAGGCTTGGTCAGAAAGCCCCACCGTCAATTATCAGACAATCGTGTGGCGCTGGGATTATTATTAATAGTAGCCGCCTGTAGTCGGCGTTGGCGTAGGCGTCGTCATAGGAAGTAGCTGCAGACTGCAGTAGTGAATGCAGCAATTGTACCTAGTAGTTGCGTGGCAGCAGCAGTAGCGGCGGCAACAGCAGCAGCGGCGGCAGCGATAATATAAAGACTGCAAGATCTTATGTATCAAGCTAGGTTCCACGCCGGAATACCAGGATTGTTGAGTCTGCAAGTCAGAGAGGTTTCACCGATAACTCCGACAGTTCGCCTTGTGTGCGTGCCTCCCGGAGACCCGGAATCAACCAGACATCTGACATCTGCTACAGACCACACAACAAACTGTAAGAACTGCAGGAAACCAGGGGTGCTTGCATGCAAGGAATCTCGGAAGGCACTGGGAAAACTCTGGTCCTTCCGAATGTAGCCGAGGCAGGGCCAGAAAAGTGGAACCGATAAATGAGCAGCAGAACATTCTGCTGTTATTGCGGTTGCGCGCTGAAGGTGATGGTTCAGTGCTGAACTCTGCCAACCCAGTGGAATACATGGAAGGATAATTCATGACATCATTGCCACCTCAGCTGCTTATCCATCAATGTGTTTTCAGGCCCCAGCCAGTGCATGTCGAGGTTGGCAGTCTGCCACTCTGAGCAGCAGAGACAGGCAAATTCTAACCCTGCCGGGATTGTGCCCTAAACCACACCCTAACCCCAGCAGTCCAAACCCTAAGCCTGCACCATAACCCCCAAGATGCCAGAATGAAGGTTTGCATGGCAGCAAAATGCGGCAAAAAAAGCACGGCGCATGTCTTTGATGAAGTTGCTGTGTGCTGTGAGACTCGCATGACGATCCAACATGTTGCAAATCACAGAGCTTACAATCACTTCCTAAACCCTCCGCACTTCCCTAACATTAGATACCCCCATAGACTATCATAGTATACTGTAATGGGAGTATTCAATATTAGAGTATTTTCTTATGCTCGGGGAAGGTTGTTACACATATTCAGCAACGCGGTCACTACTGATGAGGCCTTGCATGCGCAAAGGATAGAAGCGTCCCCATCCAACCCCGACCTGTTGCACTTGCCTCTTCATGGAATTAGGTCTCCACCTAAATATATGAGCTACGAACTAAAGTTAGGTTGGGGGACCTACAAGGGATGTATAGGGGGTTAGGAGGGACCTTTAAGTAACATACTACACTTTCAGTCCATGGCTTATAATATATTAGTGTTATGTTTGGGGCTTCATGTTCCATACTCGTTCCATTTGTGTCCAGCCTATGTCCAAAGATGCATGGCGCCTTTCTCAACAAAGTTGCCCAACATCCAAGACTTCCAGAGCCTTAAAGGACAAACCCTTCCCTGAACGCGGAATTGACAATATGAACAACTCATAGTTATGCGCACTGCTTCTCTTTTCTAGCGGGGATTCGAATATTCGTGACTAGAAAAGGGGGAAGCCTTTGTTTGGTGCAATATGTAAGTTACGTTCAGAATTAAGTAATCAGGGCTGTCAGTAGCCCAAATAGGGTGTTTCGCCGATATGGAACGAGACGTAGATCCTTTTTCATCTTGTTCTATGAATTCAGCTAGCAGCTAGCCACATACCCGTCCGGCCTGAAATCAAAATTGAAGCTTCTGCACCAAACCCTGATCCCTCAGCGCCAATCCCTGAAGCTTACTTAAACCCTAAATCCCTCAATTCCAAACCATAGGGATATATGAGCCCCCACCCCTGAACCCTAAACCCTTAAACCTTAATCCTGAACCCTAAATCCCTGAACCCTAAACCCTAAAACCCAATTGCCAAACCGTAAAGCCTGACTTCCTATCGCTGAAGCCCAAATAAGGATCCCTAAGTCTAGCCTATAGGATTGAGGGCTTAGGGTTTAGGGCTTAGGGTTTAGGATTTAGGGTTTAGGGCTTAGGGTTTAGGATTTAGGGCTTAGGGTCTAAGGAAGGGCTAGAAGCCCAAAATCCTGGGCCCTCCATCCTAAAAGACATGATATAGCCCCCATATGAGCTATAGTCTATCTATCCTCCTTAAAGGGGTTATATAGGGAATTATGTAGGGGACTGCTATAGGGGTTACTAAGGGGGATACTAGGACAAGCACATATAGAACTCCCCATATATAACCCCCTATAGACCCCTGTATAAAGCCCGTTCTATCAGCCTATATGACCCCCTTACCCGAAACCCTAAATCCTAAAGCCTAATTCCTAAATCCTAAACCCTAAATTCTAAGCCCTATATCCGAAAACCCTAGATCCTCAGCCCTAAATCCAAAACCCTACATCCTAAACCCTAAATCCTAAGGCCTGAATCCTAAGAGGTAATCCTGTAAACCTTAAATCTTAAGCCCTAAATCCTAAACCCTAAACCCTAAACCCCCTAAATCCTAAATCCTAAGCCCTGAATCCTAAACCTTAAGCCCTAAACCCCCTAAAAATCCCATATCCTAAGCCCTGAATCCTAAACCCTAAACCCTAGACCCCCTAAATCCCATATCCTAAGCCCTGAATCCTAAACCCTAAACCCTAAACCCCCTAAATCCCATATCCTAAGCCCTGAAT
>CAJNIZ010007146.1:3316-14706 GCA_905231905.1 Symbiodinium pilosum
AGGGTCTAGGGTTTAGGGTTAGAATCAAATGGAAAAGAACATGGAAAATGAAATGGAAACTGGGGTAAGATAGGGATTTAAGGATCTTAAATTAAGTTACTATATTGGGGAAACCCTATTATTTACTATATATACCCATTACTGTAACTTAATTTAAGTTCCTTAACAGCAACCCAGTTTCAGGACCGTCTATGGAGAAGTCAAAGCAGCAGCCTCTCCCTAGAAACCTCCCTAAACCCTTGGAACCCCGAACCCTTGCAGCCCTACCCCAGGGACCCCTAAATCCTTAAAACCCGAAACCCTAAACCTGAAGCCCTAAGCCCTACAACCAGTCCCAGGACGGTCTCTACAGTTTCCCGGCATCCGCAACAGTGGGATAGGCGAGCACGGGATTATTTGCAGAACTTCAGGGTTTAGGGTTTGGCTGCCTTGGACTTTGGAGATTGGCAGCACTTGTGGCGGCTGTAGCTTGCAATTCCAGGGTCATCCCCAAACCCCAAACCTCGAACCCCAAACCCTAAACCCCAAACCCTAGGTTTAGGGGGGTTTAGGGTTTAGGGTGTAAAGGGTTTAGGGTTCAGGGTTGAGGGCAAACCCTAAATCCTGAACCCCGCTTGAATAACAGCCCGAAAGAGGGTTTAGGGTTTAGGGAAACATCTTGTAAGGCGCTGGTCCCGGCGTGCCCTGTCTGGTGTTTCTAAATGGTACAGGTGAGGTTCTGCCTTTGGACTCAATGCGGTTTAGGGTCTAGTAGGGTTTAGGATGTAGGGTTTTGGGTTTAGATGAAATACTTCCTGGCAGTGGGTAAGGACTAAGGGATTATAACCCCTATATAGTCCACGCATGATCCCTGCATACCATGTAGTCCCGTACTCCCAAACCCTAAAACGTAAACCCTAAATCCCCCCAGGAAGAGTAGGATTGAAGTTCTGAAGATCCTTTTTGCCACAGCATGGCGATCCCTGCCATGCATTCCGTAAATATTAGCCTCCTTGGTAAAACCTGTATGGTTTAGGGTTTAGGATTCAGGGTTCAGGGTTTAGGATGTATAGTGTTTAGGATTTAGGGTTTAGGATCTAGGATTTAGGGCTTAGGATTTAGGGTTTAGTGCTGAGGGGTTTGAATGCTGATCATTACAAAACTGGGAGGCCAAGCCTGGTTTCAGCCACTGACATGCTTCGCAACGGCAGCACGCGAATCTTCCAGAGGCTTGCTGATGGGAGTTAGGGTTCAGGGATTAGGATTTAGGGTTTAGGGTGGTGAGGCACATGAGTAGTATGCCATTTCGGGGTACTATGGTTCCCAATATAGAGTAAGATTATATCCTCTGCTGGGGTATAGTATTTCCCACGCGGAACAGAACCTTATTTCGTTCAAGCACCCAAAAAAAGCACTACTCGCATGAAAGCTGCTGGCAAGACACAGTTTGGATACTGTCCCCATTATGTAACAACGGTTCAATATTCATAAGAGTTATATGTAGCCCTTATTAATATAAACCCTACTTCAGACTGCCACTCCAAACCTTGAACCCTATACCGTACATGGAGCCCTTCAGCTCACCCCTATTATCGACGGTTACAGGGTGGGGGCTGTACCCAAGATACAGCATCGATTAAGGTTGCTGAGCGTCTTAGGCATTTCGGCCATGGAAGCAGGGGGGTTGATGGGGTTCTTGAGGGCTTCGACTTACTGGTTCTCAGTAGGGAATAAGGGTAGATTATCCCTATATAGACGCTATATACCATATTCCCTACCAGCCTTAAGCCCATAACCTCTCTCTCTCTCTATATATATATATGCACATAGACATATTCCCTTATTCCCCACTAACCCCGCAGCAAGTGAGAGCTTCGAAGGGGATGTTTTTGTATTTCCGTTTCTTTACAGCTTTGTAGGAGGAGCCTACTCGCGCGGAGGGTTCGGTTTGCAGGCAAAGTCTCTGGTTTATGGGGGCTACAAAGGGTTTAGAAAGGGTCAGTGAGGGGCTCAAAAGGGACTATATAGGCTTATTCAGGGCTTTACAAGGGATGATGTAGGGTCATTTAGGGGTTAAAAAGGTTATACAGGGATCATACGGGGATTATATACGGGTTGGTTATATGGGGTAGATTGTAGATTGAAGGCTTCGAACACCTCGCTTCTGCCCTGCCCCCCCACGCTAACACGTCGCCCTCGACCATGCAACTGCCAAACTATTAGATGGGGATTCAATAAATTGAATAGGAGCTCGCAAACCAGACCCCATCTTTACTACCGGGACTCCAAAAACAGCGCCCTCCAAACTGGGGTTCCTCATTACTTACTGGAAGCTCTCAAATCCTGCAGGGTCTTGCAGTCAAGCACCAGTCAGCCCCTGACCCTGTACTTCAGACCAATCCCATTCTCTTCAGTTCGGCCGTGGCTGTGCATCATCATGTCTCATCAATGCGGAAGCAGCGCTATGTAGCAAGCTCAGTTGTAATTGCTACGCTTATTCGTTCTTAGTCTTGCAGGGGTTACCTTAGTTGCTAGTACTACGATTACTAGTACTAGTGTCGCAACTACTACTGCCAAAGCTACTGCTTCTGTCAGTACAATTCACATATTCTCGGTATCATTCTGAACCCTGAGGCCTAAATCCTACACCCTAAACCCCCTGAACCCCAATCAAAACGAGTGCCACCCTCAACACAAACCCTCGACCCTAAATCCTAAACCCTAAACCCCTACACCCTCAACCCCAAACCCTAAACCGCGCCCGTTCTTCTTTAGGTCCCGCTCCGTGGGCACCACGCTGGCTCGTCTCGGTGCGTCAGCGCGGAGTCCGGCCTCCAGTGCGGCGCGGAGTGTGGGAAGGCTCTTGGGGTTTTTAGGGTTGTTGTATATGGTTTTTAGGGTTTGGGGTTGTGCGGCTGTCAGGGTTTAGGGTTAGAGTCTTAGCCTGAGTGTTTTAGGGCTTTAGGGTTTAAGGGTGTAAGGGCGTTAGGGTTTTTAGGGCTTTAGAGTTTTACTGCTTTTGGGTTTAAGGGCTTAAGGGCTGTAGGGTTTTAGGGTTTCTAGGGTTTCAGGGTTTTAGACTTGAGTGGGTGGTGGTGGAACCCTCAGCCCTAAACCCTAGACCGCAAATTCTCCCTAAGTCCTAAACCCTAAACCCTAAGCCCTAAACCCTAAACCCTAGTCTTCGGGTTGAGGGCGCCCAGGGGAGTTGAGGAGCGGATCCCCGCAGCTATCCCTATCTACTCCCTTATAGTATATTCGTCCTTCCATTCACTCTGACCCTGCGGTTTAGGGTTTAGGGTTTACCTAAACCCTCCATATAGTTCCATTTTGGGTTTGGTATGGTTTTTTTGGTTAGGATTCTTCTAGGACTACCAAAAAGGGTACTACATTGGAGGGTTTAGGGGGTGCTGAGCACACATGCAAGCAGATTGTCTGAATCTCTCTTATTGAGGGCCATGTTTTACTCTGGAGATTTCGTGTTTGTCCCCCAATATTTTTGGAGCCTAGGGTCTTCTAGAGCAAGGACCCTAAACCGTGAACCCTAAACCCCGAACCACGTTTAGTGTTTCAGGATCCAATAACTTGGGAATTTGAGCTTGCTCGAGTCTACGGCCGCAGATGGGCAGCATTTCGGCCATAATTTTGGGCATGACCGTAGGGGAGAAGAGGTTAACCTACAATAGTGCATACCAGAATCCTATACCCTAAGCCCTGAACCTTGAACCCTAAGCCCCAAACCCTACACCCTAAGCCCTAAACCCTCAACCAATATGGAGCTGAGGCCTCTAGTCCTCACTAAGTAGATAAAAATCGGTGCAGTGAGTAGCAAGCATTGTTTCCGCGACAGCCTTTGGGAACATGACTGCAAGGGGCAATCTGCGGAAGCCAACCTAAACCGTGTAGGTTTCAGCTGTGGCTTCTGCTGTTCATATATGAGAACACATGCATCTGCAGTGCACCATTGGGGGTTGTACCACCTGTGTGGAATGAGTTTTAGGTTCCGGGTTTTGGGGTCAAGGTTTTAGGGTTCGGGATTTACGGGCTTTGGGTTCTAAGCATCGCAGGTGTACTGTAGACTGAACTGACTGCGGCATTACTTCAAGCTTTGGATCCCGCAGCCATTTTCAGATGTCAAGAACAGAACCCTGATGGGAATATAATAGGAAAAGACCCACCAGATTTCTGATGTCCCAGTAGATTCCTACTTTTTTCTTGGATTGCCTGTCTGGGGTTTCCCTCTTACTCCCTTTAGAGGGTTGAACCCTCAGTGTACAACCAGCCAAGTCTACTACGCTTGCAGAGAGCCGTCAAGCATCATCACCTGCCCGCACTTTGCCGGTAGTCACGTCATAAACCCTTGTTCCTGAATCCTAAGCCCTAGGCAGTTAACCCTAAACCCTCAACCCAGTAGACAGGCGTAGAAAACTCCTGCAGAGTGAGTTGAGGAGTCTTTGCAGCAATGAAGGTGGCCTACTGAAGCTTGAGGGCTGATATGGCAGACGCTAGGTACCCCAGCATTTTTTCCCCCGTTTTACTGTTGGGTCTTCTTATTGAAGCTGAGCATTAGGAAACCATAAACCCTAAGCCCTAAACCCTAAATCCTAAACCCTAAACCCTAAGCCCTAACCCCTAAACCCCTAAACCCCTAAAGCCCTAAACCCCTAAATCCTGAGCCCTTAACCCTAAAACCTAAACCCTAAGCCCTAAGCTGGGGAACCTAGGATGATGGCAGCGATGTCATGCCGCCCATCGAGTTTGCACATCCCCGGGCCACCATCGTTGCTGTGCAAATACCTACAGATACCGGATTGATGTTAAGGAACTTATGGGCCCCCTTAAGGGGTTTAGGGTTTAGGGTTTAATAGATAGAATATTAGGGTTACATTGGAGGTTTTCAGGGTTATATTGGAAAATAAAATGGAAACTACGATTTAGGGTTTAAGGTGTAGGGTTGATAGTCCCCCTTAAGTAGATAGAATCTGGGGTATATGGAGATCTTATTATGATATACCCAAAACCATATTTACCTACTTAAGGGGCACTAAGCTAAGTGAAGTTAAGAAGGAACCCCTAGTTCTTGCTATAGGGTTTAGGGTTTAGGTCCATATCATACTAGCTCAGCTTACATACCTACACCCTCCATCCACTCTCTACATACCCTAAATACCCATCTAACCCCATCTAACCCCATCTAAGTGTACAACGTTGGTCCTGGTACATAGATTAGGGTTAAGTGTTTAGCTTCAAACAGCAGCCCAGGATACCGTGCTTGACTCTGAAGGCCCCTTGCTGATACGCAACTTCCCCGGCGTGGTGCTTCGAGACTTGGCAGCAACTGGACTGCAAGACCGAACCCTCAGGCTCCATGTAGGCACTGTAGTTTAAACAATTCCTCAAAGGGGGTTATATAGGGGATTCTACAGGGGAGTATTATGGGGGGTATTAAGGGGGATACTAGGAGGTTAGACTGTAGCTCCATGTAGGCACTATTTATCGATTTTTGGGCCTAATTGTAGGTATTATCTATACATTCACAGAGCCCTGGGGAAGGGCCATTGACATAACTTGGCTACGCTATTTGTAGTAGCATGGATCGTGGGTGGGTTTGCCACAATTAGGGGTGCCTTTTGTGGGGGTCCATGTTTAAGGGTTTAGTAATTTGGGGTCTGTAGTGGGATCCCTTTATCTAGGGAAATTACCATATAGCCATCCTTGAATGGTTCATGGCCTGGTCCGCATGAAGCATATGTGCAGAAGATGTGGTTCCTGGACATTGTTTCACATAGGAAGCTCATTGGACTTCAACCCTCAGCTCCAAAAATCTCAGCCGAAGTGGCTGCATGGACCCTGATCCCTGATCTTTGCCCAGGAAAATTTCAGGGCTAGCCAGTGGGATGGTGGAAAAGAAAATGGAAACTACTATATTATACAGGGTTATAAAGGGTAATATCCCAATACTGGAGTACTACACTGTAATACTTTTTTGGTTCCTGGGTTCTTCTTATTATAACAACTTATACTTAAAACGTCTATACATTTTTCTGGTGTGTACTCCAAACTAGGGATATAAGGATTCTACGTCTGTGGCTCTTCTTTCGGGGTCCTGCAACCAGAGCGGGGATAGAGTGTCGGCAGTCGTGCTACTCTTTCAAGACACTAGGTACCCAGTAGTACCCTGTTTCCCTTCTTATTTTCGCGGTCTCCTTGTTTAAAAACAGAACAGTAGGAAAAAGGGTACCCTTATTATTTAGGGGTTTACTGGAAAACCTAGGCCAAGAGGCTTGCGCAAGCTGTAGCGCTTAATAACCCTAAACCCTAAACCCTAAACCGAGTCTAGGCTTTAGGGGTTTAGGGTTTAGGGTTTAGGGGTTTAGGGGTTTAGGGTTTAGGGTTCAGGGTTTGTGGTTTAGGGTTTAGGGTTTGGGGTTTAGGGCTTTGGAACATTTTAATGGAATGTCCAGGCATGCAGAAGCTGGAGTTCGCTGCAGAGGCAATCACTGCAGGGACCTTCGAGGCGGCTGGGAGGATCTAAAAATTCGATCCCCTATATGAGTGAAAGTCTAAACTCCTTAAGGGGGGGTTATATAGGGGATAATATAGGGAACTACTATATGGGTTATTAAGGGGGATACTAGGAGTTTAGACAATGGCTCATATAGACCCATTATAACCCCTATATAATCCTTATATAAAATCCAATATGGTTCTAGGGGATCTAATTGTTAGATCCCTTTGGGGATCTGACCTTTGAGGCGGCTGCCCAAAACATCCGCCATGCTGCGGCCACGCTGTTGCCGCACACCTTTGACGCAACGCGGCTGCCTTCTTGCAATGGAACGTAGGCCTGGCTAGAAGAGTGGCTAGACAAGGGCTATATATAGGGATTCTATAGGGATAATGGAAAAGAAAATGGAAGCTACAGGGATAGGGTAATGTGGGGTTATTTAATAATGGAAAAGAAAATGGAAACTACGATCTAGGGTTTAGGGTTGGGGCTCAGCAATGACGTTGATAATGGGGATAACTGGGCTTTCGATATGACGTGTTGAAGTATTAGAGTCCTGAGTGTACTTGCCAAGTCCCTCCAGTTTACGCTTTAGAGTTTAGGGTTTTATGAAGCTCCTTTCAAGACTCGTGCGCAGGCCTCTGTACTGTTGTTGGTCGTTTTGGGGTTACTGGAACCCCTAAAAAGTCGGACCGCATTATGGTCATATCATAGTTATCCGGCAGGGTCCTGATTTTGGATTTCGGGGTTGTCAACATCCTCTAAACAACTATTGTGCCTGATGGCTGGAGTTTGCACTATCAACCCTAAACCCTGAACCTTACACGAGTGTTTGGGTGGGTGGGAAGGTTTCAACCTAAACTCTAAACCCCTGCGTCCACCCTTGGAGTGCTTGTGCGAGCAAATCCCGTCGTCAGGCTACCTCGAGTTCTAGGGTGCGGCACATTCATTCAAGGAAGTAGTCACCCCAAATTAGGGATATCTCATGAAAAATAGGCTTTCCCAAGAATGATTTGTGGGTCTAAATTGCGGTTCCCTTGTTTTGAGAAACCCATACAGTTATAAAGTTCTTAAGCTCGTGTAATCTAAATACTGTCACAGGAAATCTCATTACGTTTATGATCGCTTGTTGAAGCCCACCACTATGACAGTCATGTTTCTACTATGGTTATTATGTGCGGCATTCTACCTAGAGGCCTGTAAGCCCTAAACCCGAAGTAAACCCCGGGAAGCCCTGGGATCTTATGCCCAAGGGGTTTAGGGCTTAAGGGTTTAGGGTTTAGGGTCCCGTCACAGTAGCTGAAACTCAGGCGATAGGGCTGGCATGTACCTCGATGTCCTTCACGCTGGGCCCACAGCGCGTGGACGGACCAGGGCAAAAACGGGTGATATGCTGTTGTGGTGAGGTATGTAGAGTTTTAGACCCTCATTTTATACGATGGCTGCAGGCAGGACTATTTTCGACGATTTTCAAAGTTAGGACCCCAGAGTATCTATCCCACAATGAATGTCATGTATTGCATCCGATCAATAGGGTTCAGGGCTTATAGCCCCCTTAAGTAGATAGAATATGGGGCATGTGGAGATCTAATTAGAATATACCCAAAGCCATATTCCTTCTGCTTAAGCGGGACTATAGGCCCTAAACCCTAAACCCTAAATAGTAGTTTCCATTTTCTTTTCCATTATCCCAATATGGCCCCTATAAAGCCCAACCTACTTAAGGGGGACTATAGGGTTTAAGGATACCCAGCCCTAAACCCGAAACTCTAAACCCTAAACCCAAACCCTTAAAGGGGACTATAGGGTTTAAGGATACCCAGCCCTAAACCCGAAACCCTAAACCCAAACGCTTAAGGGGGACTATAGGGTTTAAGGGTACCCAGCCACTAGGACAGCTGTCTGGGATTGCACCATCTGCGGTCTGTGTAGATGCCTGGGCTGAAATTCTAAGGCTTAGGGTTTAAGAGTTTAGGGTTCCGGGTTTAGGGTTTAAGGGTTTAGGATTTAAGGTTTTAGGGTTTCGGGGTTCAGGGTTTAGGGTTTAGGGGAAATGGCTATAGATGGTGCCATTCTTTGTGCCGCGTTCGGCTCATCGTTGTGTTCCTTAATGGTTCTACTTGAGAACCGCATAAACAACATGTTTCAGGGGTAGGTTTGAACATGCTTTTTGTTTTTTTGACTACCCTCAGTCCCCATCTAAGCCCTACAAAGCCATAAGACATTGAGCCCTAAACCCTAAACCCTACACCCCCGCAGACCTACCCTAGATCTGTTCTTTTCAGATGCCACATATGGTAGTTTCCCAAAATAAGGGGACCCCAATATAGACCCCAAAATATTAGGATCCTTATTATGGGGACCCCCCAAAATGGTACCCTAATTTTGGGAATCCCCCATATAGACAAGCCTTCAGCATGGAGTCCCCAACTTGTAAGCCTCCTGAGCTCACCCTAAACCACCCTAAAACCTATAGTCCCCCTTAGGTATAGGGGTTATATAGGGATTATAGGGTATATGTTGGGGGTTGTATTGGGATAATGGAAAAGAAAATGGAAACTACTGTTTAGGGTTTAGGGTTTATAGTCCCCCTTAGGTAGATAGAATATGAGGTATATGGGGATCTTCGTATAATATACCCAAAGCCATATTCTATCTACTTGAAGGAGACTATAAACCCTAAACCCTAAACTTCCCACCTTAAACCCTGAACTCATCCTGAGCCCTAAGCCCTAAGCCTTACAATCATTTTATGAGGCAGCTGGGTGATCTGGGGATATTCCCAAACCACACAAACCCCCCAAACCCTAAAACTGTACAGGGGTTTAGGGTTTAGGATACATCTATCTATCTACCTATCTGTCTATGTATCAGCACATGTATGTTGCACACTTGCATTCACAAGGACATGGCGCGTGCGCAGATTGCTGCCATTCGCGCTGTTGGCGCGACGCGTATTGCGTTGGTAACCCCATACATCAAAGAGGTGGCGGCAAGAAGCCAGGCTTTTAAGAGGTTTTTCTTTGCCCAGAATCCATAAGCCCTGAACCCTGAACCCTTAATCCTAAGGTCTGATGCCCTTCCTCCTCGCATGCTAGAGGAAAGCCGTTTTAGGGATTGGGGTTTAGGGTTTAGGGTGTTTATGGTTTAGGGATTAGAGATTAGGGTTTAGGGATTAGGGTTTAGAGTTTAGGGTTTAGGGTGTAGGGATTAGGGTTGAGGGTTTAGGGTTGAGGGTGTAGGGCTAAACCCTAAACCCTGCTCAGGAAACGTGGAGATGTTGCAGGAAGCGGGCTTTCAAGTGGTGTCTCACCAGACGATGGGACTGACCCATGACTCCCTGACTGACAAGGTACCTTGGCTTTCGTAGCAAGACTTCTGATAGTTTAGGGTTTAGGGTTTAGGGTTTGGGGATGAAATCCTACACCACCTTAAGTCCCCAAAGTCCCAGGACTTACAGGAGTTTAAGGGCTCTAAGTGGTGCAAGATTTCCTCCATCAACAGCATGTCAGACCCTAAGCCCATAGCCTTCATTTTATATCAGAGATATTTGCGGCTCAGAAGGGTTTATCATCTTGGGTAATTATTCAGGCTTGTAACAAATTTGATTGAGTTTGTAAGGTACCTTGTCATGGCGGACCGGGTTCTTAACACTTGCCGCGAGAATTGATGCCAATAATATTGGGACGTACCATGTTGTAGTTGGCTTTCGGATGATCATGCTTTTTTTGGCACTTGCTGACTCTTCCTGATGTCTTAGAAAGTTTTCTAGAAATCATTGTCCCTAAGCCCCACCCCCTAGACCTCCGAAATCCTCAGGTTTCGAAGGACAGCATCAAGAAATGGGCGCTGGCGGTAGACTCAGAGGAGTTCACCTCTTTGCTGTCATCATGACCCTCAAGCATTGTTTAGGATTCAGGGTTTGGGGTTTAGGGTTTAGCCGTTTAGCTTTTGGGGTCTGGTGTTTAGTGTTTGGGGTTTAAGTTGGGGTCTAGGGTTAGGGTCCTAGTGTAGAAGCCTAAAGAAACACCAAGAACATCCTTCCAGAATCTTCATTTATGTACATTATAACATACCCCAGGGTCCGATTCTTATTGCATTGCAACCTGGATATAACCCTTGTAGAACCTGCGTTTCAATTTCATTGTTCGTTCGAATATGCAACATTCCAAACTGCCTAGGCCCGTCTTCCCATTCAAGCATCAAAATTGTTGTAGCTTCATACACAGGTGAACCTGCGGGCTGGATGCGAGTTATTTAGGCCCGTGTATAGTACCCAGGACTCCATATACCCTTAGGGGTTACGCAGAAGCCTCTTCCATATACATATATATATATAGATGTATATATGGAGGGTTTAGGGTTCAGGGTCATCATATGAGCTATAGTCTAAACTCCTTAAAGGGGGTTATCTAGGGGATTATAGTAGGGCCTATTAAGGGGGATACTAGGAGTTTAGACAGTAGCTCATATAGATATCTCCCTGTAGAATGCAACTTAGGGCCCTGAAGTAGGTCCTAGTAGTTTCGGGTTTAGGGCTTCTATTTCAGTTTCCAGGTTTTTTTCCAGTCACTTCTGCCCTGTGCCCCTATAATATCCCAAATGCCACCCTAATTCCCAAACCCAAATACCGAAAATGATCGTTTTCGTAAATAAAGACTCAAGACACCAAATCTAGACACCCCCAAATACTACAACTCTTATTGTAGGTACCCCAAAAAGTACACACCCCCCAACAAAAAGACAAAAACATTGGGAAACAACAAAATACCCGACACTTCAAACCCTAAGCTTCAAACCTTAAACCTTGAACCCTAAACCCTATACACTGCCTCCTAAACCCAAATCCCTATACCCTGCACCCTAAATGCCAAGCCTTATACCCTGAACCCTATACCCTAAA
>CAJNIZ010007147.1:5993-19482 GCA_905231905.1 Symbiodinium pilosum
ATGCTCTTCAAGGGAGGGACTCAGGAAGCTGACATCCAGCGTCTCCTTACGTTGGAACTGCACGCTACTTAGAAAAGGCTGGAAAGGCCTGAGGGGGACGGAGGCGAATTATGACTACTACGAAATATTGTTGCTGTTGCCTGCTGATCAGCCGCACCGGTCCACTTCTCATCCCTAAATCCTAAACCATCCTTCTGAATCTGGACCCTAAACCATCCTAAACCCTAAATCCTGAACCCTAAACCCTAAATCCCCTAATTCCTGAACCCTCAATATGAGTAAAGCGCGAAGTTTGGAGCTCGATCTGAAAAGCATATGCATGTAAAAGGACTGTAACGGGAACCCAAAGCAGGCAAGCCCAGGAATGTAGTAGGAATATACTCGCAATATAGGGGCCCTGGTATGTACCTTCCTTGTGCATTCCTACTATGTTCTTGGGGTTACCTGCTTTGGTGTTCCCATTCAAGTCGCTTCAACAATCCCATGCTCAAATGCGTGGGGAAGTTTGTCTCGCCGGACCTGCAATAGCAAAATCCTCCCTAATTTGGCCGCTCGCACCTATCCAGCCGCATTCTCTCCTTTTTGGCCTGCAGCCCCTAGCACACATTCCTGATTGCAAATGCAACTCCAAACGCAAACGACTTTGCTGAACGAGAGTCCCTAAATGCAACCCGATCGTCATGTGCGACTTGGCCTAAAAATTACTGGTTCCAAAATGGAGAAAATTGTGTGCAGATCTTTATTGTGATAGGAAGCCCAAAATAAGCCCCGTAGTATGCTGATGTTAGACCAGTCCCTCGGTTCTAGGTCGAGGCTAGGCATCCTGCTTGAGTGGAAAAGGTTCCTGGATAGCTCGATCTTGCTCTGCGGAAGACCTTCCACCAAGAAAACTGGGTTGCTGTTGAGGAACTTGAATCAAGCTA
This sequence comes from Symbiodinium pilosum, assembly GCA_905231905.1. Lineage (NCBI taxonomy): Eukaryota > Dinophyceae > Suessiales > Symbiodiniaceae > Symbiodinium > Symbiodinium pilosum. The sequence continues at coordinate 6,917 of CAJNIZ010007147.1, forward strand.
CCATAATACGGGCATATACTAAATCAAAGGGTTTCCTTATCATAGTAACTAAATCTAAATTCCTCAACAGCAACCAAGAAAATCCGTAAAAGGGGACGGCATCCAGGATTCGAGATCTTCCGGGACGTTTGTCAGCATCATGGGTCCCTGTCTCAGAATGACATCCATCATATTTCAGAAAATTCTTACAATGCTTCTCCGATTCTGACCGACTCCCTTGTTCGATGTTCAACAAATATCATATCACTGATTAAATGCTAAAATTCGGGCACCCTTGTATTCTTCACCCCTAGCCCAACCAACCCTCGCCCCTGATGATGAACAAATTCCCGATACCATACCATATATTCACTTTAGAAGACTCCGTAACTTGGGGGGATATGAGAGTTGAGAGCCCCCGTTTTACATACCCACCCACCCACCACCCCTCCAAAAAACAAAAATAAAATAATCCTTGGTATAGATACCACCCAAAGAAGGCGCCCCTAATTTCCTGAAAACCCCTAAGCCCTATAAACCTTCTCAATCCCCACATACCAATGTATGTCCATTCTACAATATAAGGGATTCTTGAATTGGGCAACAGCTCGAGATGGAACCTCTTCCGTGGTCGGAGTTGAGGAAAGCTGCCTGAGTCTCAACAAGCGCAGGCTCAGTGAAATTGGATGATATTGGGGCTCCTTTCGGGGTCCTTCAATTAAGAAGAATTCAAGAAAATTGGGTGTGTATGTAAGGGCGCCTTCAACCTGTGGAAGCTGCACTCTAGGGATCTTCCTAGTAATATTGAGCGTTGCGTAACCCCAGCAGTCCAAAGCGCGTCCTTGTCTGTGAGCTGCCCCCAGCGTTGTTATTGTGTGCGGCAACCACTGTACAGTGAATTAACCACCGTACCTGTCAGGGAAGTCAGAAGGCAAAGGTAGCGGTTTACACTGAGGGCATCTCAAAGGATACTTAATGCATCTAGCCGCTGGTACAATCATCTGACCAGTTCAGATATATGGAAGCCACGATTCTCTGTGAGCGCAAGGTCGGACGAGCTCGGAAAGAGGGGACCACAGTTTAATCACTGTGAACGTAGGGTCTGTTGCCGCTAGGTTTTATTTCCTGGGAAACTACGCTTCGTTTTCCGAAACATGGCCCCTTCCTGGTATTTAATGCAGCTGTTCTTCCCAGACCTAATTGAAAGCACTCCGCAAGCATGTCACGATATGACTGTCTCGCAGATCTAGGACCTTTTGTCCGCAGACAGCATTTGGAAACCGACAAAAGCATACTCGACCATGTCATAAGGGGCGTGGAGGTGAAGAAACAACAACAAAACCGCCCCACACCTAGGTTGGCCCCTAAAATCCATTCAAAAATATTAGTATATAGGGTACCCCATTAAAGCCATTAGGGAAAATATCAAATATCCCAGAAGCCCTACTCAGACACTCCCTGGATCAGCACCTACGATCACCCGGAGCCCAGTTGCAGTAGCCGAAGTGTTTGAGCTCGCGCCTGTCAGATCTTCCGAGGTGTAGAGCTACTGTTGATGGTATAATATAGTATCTTAGACAACCCATTGTATTGGGTTTAGGGTTTAGGGCTCAGGGTTTAGGGTTTAGGAGGAAACCTTGCACCACCTTAAGTTCCTAGAGTCCAAGGTATTGCAATAGTTTAAGGCCCCTAGGTGGTGCAAGATTTCATCCATCACCAGTAAAGCAGGGCAATCTAGAGAGGCAGACAGGCTTACAGCTAAGGCTAAGGTTTCAAGAAAAAGATTTACTGCTGAGGTCTCACTACACTTCAGGACTTCCTTGAGCATGGTAGTAACACGAGTCTGTAGCTCTAAACCCCACCTCTGATCCAGCCAGTGCGGGAACTCTTCCATGTCCGCAGACCTCCTCCTGCTTTCTCCTTCTCCTCCAGGTAAGAACCACTCCATGCCTGGGACCCTACCTTGAACCATCAACCCTTAGCCCTAAAGTCCTAAATCTCAATTCCTGAACCCGGAGCCCTAAACCCCAAACCCCAAAATCCAAAATACACCTCTGAAACCTTCCCTTCTTGCCTGCATCACGGGCAGCTGCAGTCTGCTGGGATTTGCTACTCACTTCTGCCATAGCCTCCTGCAGTGTCCTGGCACTTGGGTTTAGGGCTTAGATTTTCGGAGTTCAGAGTTTAGAAAATGGTTGTGAAAATAGAAGTTGGGTTAAGACCAGCCTATAACAAAACCCCCCTAAATCTCGAAGGCTAGGAATTGCATAGTGTGAAGTGGTAATACTTAAAGGTTTCAAAATCTAGAAAGGAAATCTCGAAGGGTTAGAGCTGCACCGTGTGAAAGCTGAAAACTTTCTCCAGATGTCCTGCCGCTGACCATGTATAGGTTGCATGCCACCAAAACAGCGGTCCCTCACTCAAGAAGACTTCTCCAAACCGTCAGGCGGTGGGAAATTGATAGCGTATTTCGTTGCGGGAAGGGCCTTCCGCAGCTTGGAGTTCCTTTTGTGCTCGGAAGGTTTTTGGACGCACAAGAAGTTTAGCAAGCGGCTAAAGTGTTATTTTGACTTGTTAGGAATGCTTTTGGAAGCCTCTTGTTTTATGCGGGTGCTTGCCAAGCGGCTGAGGTCAATATGGCTTGCCCAGATAGAAAGGCAAAGGAATAGATGCAGATACATCCCCAATGTACTACATTGCAAATTCTAACCACGCCAAACACCCCACCTAATTGGCGGAACACCCACTTGGACGAACAGGTTTTGGGGGCTGGGACGCCGTGCTAATGGCGTAGTACTACGTAGACGGGAATAGGAAAGTGGATCCATATACTAATGGCTATAGAACCCGAATAACAACCTGTAAGAGGGCGTCGCGAAAGTCCCAGCTAGGTAGGAGTCAGTCAGTTTACAACGTTGGGCTGACTGTTTACGTCATCAATCTTTGCGCATCTTCATGTGAAATGTGGAACGGTGAGAGAAAGATTGCTGCATGAGGTTAGCTGACCAAAAATATGAAGCAGGCTCCTCCCACAACTTCTTTCAGACCTATACTCTATGCCCTGACATCTGCAACCTGACCCTCAACCGGCGCAGTCCTCGCGTTGTCTGAGGCTCTGTGCGCAATTTGCAAGAGCTCGGCCTTCATTCGGTCCTTCAACAGCACGGAGGCGCCACTCGTAAGTGGTGGTTTAGCTTACCCCCAAGAGGGCCAACTTGCTACGTGATCAGACAGCTGCTACCCAGCAAGCTCTTGCTACTCCTTCAAGGTCCGAGCTAGTCCCTTGTAGTAAAGCCTCAAACATGGTATGCAAGCCTGCCAAGGCCAATGGGTTGTTTCGCGCTTCCTTGTACGATGAAGAGTGCATGATCTCGGAAGGGCATCAGGTCAGAAACTCGTTTGGGGATCATATGAGCATAGTCTAAACTCACAGTATCCCCCCCCCTTAGTAACCCCTGCAGTAATCCCCTATGGAATCCCTGAAATAATCCCCTTTTAGGAGCTTAGACTACGGCTCATATCGGACCTTCAAGAGGGTTCTTGGAGGATCTTCTTGGAGACCTGTCAGCGAGCCGTACGGACTTATCCTGTGGAATGTCACCAACCTACATAACAAGGGTACCCTTTTGCCTACTGTTCTCTTCTAATAAGGAGACCGCCAAATAAAAAGAGGAAAAGGGTTCTACTGGGGTACCTAGCCAAAGTGTCACCTGCCGCTGCACTTAGTCTTACAAGGTATGTTTGTAACCCCAATATAGAAGCATAGCCAGAACCCTGCACACTTGACTTAGTTGAGCCCTAGCTCTTGATTCTTGACATGCTGTTCTTGTAGGTCAAGGCACTCTGGGTACTTCCTTTCTGCTCACAAAACTTGCTGTCTTCAGCGGATTTTATGCAAAAAAATGGCCCAAGCGATATCGTCAAGCACGTCACGTATAATGGGAACCGATATCTAGGAACCTGTATTCTGCAAATCCTCCTTCTAGTAATGCACCATGCGCCCCAGTTATATAACGAATGGTATTACATTCGGAAGAGCTATTGCTCAACGGTGGTGCGTGGTTTTCATGTTGGGCTGAGGGGATTAGGGCAAGAGCCAAACCTTGACCCCCTAACCCCCCCCACCCCCTACGTAGTCCCCTGAACCCAGATTGGTGCCAGCCTGCCCCAGCATGCTGATGGAGCCTTGCCAAACCAAGGTGCGTTCCAAAAATGGAATTCATTTGAATGGCTATTAGGGGTCATATGAGCTGTAGTCTAAACTCCCAGTATCCCCCTTGGCAACCACTACAATATGATCGGCAAGGATTTCTGGGCTTCTGGGTTTCCAGCGCCGATAGTGCCGAAGGATTATAATGCACCTTGGGTAATAGGGTTTAGTTTTTAGGGTTTAGGGCCGTTTAGGGTTAGGTATCAAAGGGACCGGCCTTAATTGGACGGAAATAAGTGATAGAAGCTGTCACGATGCTGTGTAGCAGACAGCAACTTCCATAAGACTTGCAGACATGGTACACCCAGCCCCCCTAAAGGCTACAAAACATGAACCCCCCAAAACGACACCCATCACTGCATTGGGGAAACTAGGGGATAATTGGGGGGTTCAATTTTTTGGATACTTTTTTGGGGGGTCTGGGCAAGTGCAGATGCGCAGCAAATTCAAAGACCTGACGCTTTCCTCTTGCCCCTTCGGCCCTTGGTTCCTGTGTGGGTTCTAGCGGTTTAGGGTTTAGGGTCAGGGGGACTTAATAACTAGGTTAGTAATGGGGATTATTGGGGTTACTATATAGGTTATAGGGGTTATTAACCTACTTACTACGTCCCCCTGACCCTCCAAGTAATCTCTCATGAGTTGTACATGAAACACAGCATGACAAGCACTGCTTCTCAAGTCATGCTCTCAAGCGATAATGGCCCTGGACCCAACACCTTTAATTCGCCCTTCGCATCTGGGCTTGGCTATGCCCTGCCCTCACAGTCTAGATTACCAAATCTTGGAGTGCTACCCTTGATGGAGGTGGTCTCCGAATAGGTGGAGGCACTGAAGTATCCATACAGCAAACCAGCAAGTACTATTCTGAGAGATCATCTGTTTTTGATTGTCCTGACACGTCAGGGACCTGCCGCATATGGAATTTGAAATCACCATGATGCACTCCTACTTGTAAGATCCACCGTATGCGTGAGGATAACAAAGGTTCAATAATTGAGCAGTAGATTGTCAGGGCAACATGGGTTGTCTGCATATTCATGAGGCCCCTTTTGCTCGTACCTTAAACCTAGCTTGGAGTACACCCCGGAAAAAAGTATAGGCTTCTTAGGTATAAGGTGATATAATAAGAGCCCAGGAACCAAACAAGCATTGAAGTGTAGTACTCCACTATTGGGTTGAACCCAAAACCCAAAACCTGCTGCATACTGTTTTGGGGTGTGCTTGACGCCCTAGTGGCCTGCAGGCTGTCGAGCTTCTGCCTAACCGCAAAGTCACTTAGGGGCTTAGTGGGGGTGAAAGATTTAGACTTCGGGCTTGGAGGTGTGAAAGTATGTGAGCTATACCCTAAACTCATAGTATTCCCCTTAATAACCCCTATAATACTTTCCTATATAATCCCCTATACAACCCCCTTTTCAGGAGTTTGGACTCTAGCTCATGTAGGGTTCAGGGTTTGGGGTTTAGGGTATTGGTTTAGGGTGGTTGCAGGGTTGTAAGGTTTGGGCATCGGGCCTTCGGTGCATGAGCTTTAGGGCCCAGGGCTGTAGGGTTGTTGAGGAGGATTTTGGGGGAGCAGCTTAAGGATAGGGGCTGCGCATAGCAAATAGGCATTGCTTTTCAAGCTCAACATCTTCTACTGATGTAGAATGTCTACGCGAACTACTCTGATTGCTGTTTTCCCTGCAGAGCAAGCTTCACGAACACACTCTTGCTATTGCGCTGCCTATGCGGCATTCCTGGGCTTTAGACAACCCTATGAAGCACAAACCTCTTCTTGCTTACAAAACATACAAACTACACAGACAACGTGGATGAGACGACCTATATGCGCCTACGCAAAACTACGCCACAATGGTGCCTTGCAGGCCAAAGGTTAGGCGAGCACTCTTGCAGTATCACTTCCGTCATTGCCCATACATACCTAAAACACGCTGCTCAAATATGTCAGGCGGATACATGGATGCCGAAAAGGGTTACATGATGTATGCTATACTTGCTACGCCCACCCGACCCTCCAGGTACGAACCACCTACTCCTGTTATGTGCCAGGCCATTCATGTCTTGTGCGACTTCTTCGCCGCACTTAGGCTTAAGCGAGGTAGGCATGTTACGAAACACTAGTACTCTCTGTAATACCTTCTGTCAGGGCTGTAGATTCTTGGCTGTAACTTGGAATCTTCTTTACGCAGGCCTTAAGTAAGCAATCAGTATGTGCTTGCTGCCCTGCACGATGAGCAGAAAGCACGAAAAGTGCCACTCGGCTGTGCAGGCGAGGGAACTTGAAAAGAGGCTTCTTCAGGGAGCGATGTTGACAAAACACGGGCAATCAATGTCTTGCGCCACCCCCCAAACAAAAACATCTCGCCGTGTGACACCCCACCTTTTGCATGAGCTCATAAAACGCCCTAGGGATCCAGGTATGCAGATAGTAGTACCTACATTGGGCTATTTGGATCCTATACACCCCTGTGAAACTCCTAGGGTCCATTTCGCTTGTCACTTGCTTTCCGTATGAACCTCCATTCTTCGGGTAGCGCATTGGGCTGCTTAAGATCCCTAACCTTCTTACCCCAAGCCCTAAATCCTAAACTTTTGGATCCCCTAAGCCAGATATCCTAAACCCAAAGCCCTAAACCCTAAACCCCAAACCCTAAATCCTAAACCGAAAACCGCGTCTTCCAGCCACTCTTTCATGGGACAGACGGCAGACGTTCTTAAGGTCAAGGGTTTTGGGTTTTGGGCTTCGGATTTAGGGTTTAGCAGTTAGGGTTAAGGGCTTAGGGGTTTAGGGCTTAGGACTTTGTGCACAAGCCATGCGCAATTCTGCGCAACTCCTTTTCGGACATGTTGGGCATACTCGTCCATGACATCCATCATTGCACGCAAGCCCAAGTTGAAGCCACTAAATCCTGCAACCCAACATCCGTGAGCCAACGTGCTTAAAAACATGAACCTCCGAAACCTCAAGTCCTGCACCCTGAATCCCCCTAAACCCTAAAGCGTAAACCCCTAAACCCTAAACCCCCAAACCCCTAAACCCCTAAACCCTAAACCCCCAAACCCCTAAACCCCTTAGCCGTCCCCGGCCTCTGCGATCATCTGTTCGATCCGCCGGCGCCTCGGTCTCAATGATAGCTCCCAGGGTTTAGGGTTTAGGGTTTAAAGGGTCTTATGGGGGACTTGGGAAGTAGGTTAGGTTTTGTTTTAGGGTTTAGGGGTTTAGGGGTTTCGGGTTAAGGGTCAGGGGCACTTATTAAGCAGGTTAATAATGAGGATGATTAAGGTAAGCATATGGGTTATAGGGGTTATGAACCTACTTACTAAGTCCCCCTGAACATCCAAGCAGGTGTAGGAGTCCTTTCAAGGCATCTCCGCATCTTCTTTTTCTCAAAGGTCCCTCATCTACCTCCAAAATGCTCTGGCGCCGTTTATAGCCGACTCTAACTGGGGTATAGCCGACTCTAACTGGGGTTGTTTGACGGGCTCTGAACAGGACCACTCCCGAGAATAATGTCGTCAAACTAAATCGGTTTGCTTGCCCCATGTGACTCCTAGAATGGGCTTCTCAAAGTTGCAGGTCGGAAAGGAAATTTTGGCGTCCATGAGCAGCCGTAGACATCGAGAGTCCCTCAAATGCCACCCTTTACAGGATACCGCGACCCGAAAACCCAAACCCTACACCCAACGCCACCGTTTACAGGATACTTTAGGAGGATCCCACCCTAAAATAGTGGTATAGTAGGAATATACTCGGACCCTAATATATTCTGTACTATCCCTTATAGTCACTATATAGTACTGGGTGGGGGGGGTCCAGCCATAAGACCCTGCAACCCACTCCTAAACCCTAAACCCCTAAACCCTAAACCCCTAAACCCTAAACTCAGAGACGGGCTCCACCGCCATCATGCGCGTTTCGTCTTCCACCTGCTTGGCCTCGACCTGCTCCGGCACTTATGGTTCCAGGGTTCAGGGTTTAGGTTTAGGGGTTTAGGGTTTAGGGTTCATCTAGAAGTTGGAAAATCTCCTCCTATAGTCATAATCCCAGCACACACCCTAATAATAAGAGTGCTCGCAAAAAGAAGCTCTCCCACCACTATGTCATGGTACTAAAATTGTACTGAATTGTTGTTATTTCTTATTGGGGCAGGGTGGGGGCTTTTGTCAAGAAGCTTACTCGAGGCTAAACCCTCATGTTTCACACCGGTCGCCTGTGTGGACAGGCGCATGCAGCATTTCTTGACGCTGCTTAATCATGTGCGGGGTTTGTCAAATTCGGGTCCGATTCTGGGCAGCCTGAATCCACAAAGGGACCACCAGATTCACATGGGGCTTGATTGCCCATATGTATATACATATATATATATGTGATTCATAATCTAAACTCCTAATATCCCCCTTAGTATGCCCTATAATACTGCCCTAGATCATCCCCGAAATAACACCCTTTAAGGAATTTAGACGATAGCTCATATATGATGTTGGGGAAGGGTAGGGAGGGAAACTCGGCAATCCCCTGCCCAAAATCTGGGGCTTTAACCTTGCCGATGTTTTCACAATCCCAAGGATCCAAAAAATGGACCCCCCTAAGAATCCCCTGGTTTCCCCAATGTAGCAATGGGTTGTTCCAATTTTTGGATCCCTTAGGGGGTCTGGGAATGTGTACCCCAAAAGATCGCCCATCAGGTGCTTGAAGATCAGGAGAGGAGCCTCAATCTTAGTTTTCCCTTCTCCAATCCGTGAAGCCTTAAGAGGGGCTATATCCCTAGATCTAACCTTTCCGGTGGAAGCTTCTCATAAGAAAGGCCCTAGGGGAGCCCAGGGATATACAGGGTTTAGGGCATAGGGCTTAGGGTATGAGAAGTCCCTTTTAGGGAGTCTGTAGGGATTATGTTGAGAAGCTCTAATGTTCCTGGATCTACCTGGGCCTCCCAAATACCCATCATTACCGCCGTTAACCCCAAAATAACACCCTAAACCCTAAATCCTACACCCTAATTCCTGAATCCCAACCCCTAAATCCTGCATCCTAAACCCTAAATCCTAAACCCTCATCCCTAAACCCTAAACCCCTCTGGAAGGTTCAGGTCAACGAAACTGTCAGCTGGCCTCAGCCGCCTCGATCTGGGCCTTGAGATCCGCCGTGCCTGAGGACAACATCACATGACTGGGTTTAGGGTTTTAGGGGTTTAGGGTTTAGGGGTTTAGCGTTTGGGGCTTATTAGGGGTAGACTGTATTTCTGCGAAGGAACTTAAGTAAAGTTACCATGTATGGGTACATAGGATGTAGGGTCTTAGGGCTAGAGTTACCCTAGCATCAATATGGGTATACAGGGTTTAGGGCGTTAAAGCTTTGGCTAACATAATATGGGTACATAGGGTTTAGGCTTTCGGGATACTGTTACATTAATACGGGTATATAGTAGGCAACAACAGGGTTTCCTCGTTATAGTAACTGAATTCCAGTTCCTGCACAGCAACTCGAATGACCGATGCAGCTTTTCAATCTAGTAGGATCCCAAATATGGGGAACTATATAGGGGTTATTATAACCCCATTATATAGAGATTGAGATTCTATAGGGCTTTTCTAGGGGTCCTATACGGATTACATAGGAATTCCAGGATGCCCAGTGACCTAGGGCTAAAAAGGTTCCCCTTCCCTTAGCAGAGCTTGGCTTAAAAAGGAATTTAAGGCTCCCCAAAAGGACAAACTACAAGGGCTTACTCAACACCCCTGCGAATATTTGACCCTAAACCTCAAACCAAGGTGAGTTCGGCAAGCTCTGCTGAATTTTAGGGTTTAGGGCTTAGGGTTCTGTGCTTATAATAGAATCCTGGCCCCTTTTCAAATGCACATGCAGGGTCATGTCCCATGTTTACATGGCTGAAATCAGCGCATGAATATGCCTATACATGAGCAAAAGCCATTCTGGAATTCGCTCACAGATTATAACAACTCAATTTCCATGGGGATCGATGATGCTTCTGTTTCTTGAAGCGCATTGGCCTGCATACACCGTGGGCTTGGGCCTAGAGCTAAGGTGGCTACCCTTCCAAGTCATGATGCTAAATGCCACCACTTCACCTTGCAACTGTCCGATCCCAACAACTCTCAGCACATCAGAATCCTCCGGATCTCTCAATTACCTACTATATAGTGGCCTATAAGGGTATACCACAGGATTTCGGAATATTGTTCCGAAAACAGACGTTTTTTCCTGTGGAGAAGCTGTACCCTCTCACCGTCCATTTTCCGTTCTTAGCAGAAGTGTAGATAAGTTGCCTAGACCTCTCAATACCCATAAGACTTGGCCTTTGTGGCTCAGTAGTAAGTGTAGAAGCTCTTCCTGTATTGCACCCTATCTTTGGGACGCATCAAAACCGCTGCTAGCGGGAGGGTATCTGCAAGCCCTGTGGGCCCTTTTATGGTCCCTATACCTGAGCTTCTTATAAGCCAAGCGCAAGAAAAAAAGTATGCTCGAAATCAAGATTCCGTCGCCTGTAGGCATACCTGGACGTCCCGAGTACCTAGATTGATGGCCCTCAACTCACTATGTGTATTTGGGAGGTCCAGGTACCGTTGGGGACTAGAAAAGAACAAGGCTTGGAGGCCCATTATCCTGTAGTTGTTGAAGGATTGTCAGGGAATAATGCTGATGCTTCAGGCTTCTACGTTAAAAAAGCAGCAAAGCAAACAGCACAATCGTTTCCAGCAGCGCTTTCCGTTGTGAGCTGAAACCACCGCAAGCTGAACGAAGCTGCACACCCAATGCAAGCATTCTTGGAGGATGAGGCAATGGAAGCGGAAAATGAAACGCCTATATACTTGGGGATTCTGCAGGGGCTACAGTACTTCAGGGGAACTAGTTCTGCTTTCAAAGAACCTTTCTCGACGGCCATCAAGGGGCATTTGCTGCAACATCTCTCTAATCAGCGCAACCCAGTTCCAAGCCATTAAACCCTAAACCCTAAGCCGTAAACACGAAGCCTAGATGCCTGTGACCAAAGCGGCCTTCAGAACTTGACTAAGCGTTTACAGTGTGGGCTTCTATAGGCCCTGGCTACCCTTGTATACTGTCAATCGACTATACACCTTCCTCCAAGGTTGGAACTAGGAGCTTCGTGATCCCATTGCCCAGACCCACTGAAAAATCCAAAGCATGGAACACCCTAATAATCCCCTAGTTTCCGCAATGTAGTCATGGGTTCATATTGGGGGGGTTCCATGTTTTGGATCCTTTAGGGGGTCTGGGTATATACTCTACAACACCTTACAAGCCCGACAATGCAGGGCCCACAGGTAGGACCTGTCAGGAAACGGGTGGTCAGGATCTCAGACTCATTCTGGGATCACCCAAAGGGCACCCCTGATTTCCTCAAACCCTACACTAACCTGGGTTGCTGTTAAGGAACTTAAATCAAGTTACCATAATGGGAATATATAGTAATTAATAGGGTTCCCCAATATAGTAACTTAAAATAAGTTCCTTAACAGCAGCCCAGTAACCTTGTCACCCTTTCCGTATCGCGCTGTAGCCCGGCAAGGGACCTAAGAGGATTGGGTTTGGGGTTTAGGGTTTATGGATTCACCGAATCGCCCGTACACAAACCTTGCACTCGCAACCGTGCGGTCTGAGGCTTATGGTGGTTTTGGGTTGCTGGTGCCCAGCTTGCGACTAAAAGCTCGCAATGCGTGACATCTGGAACGCACTTCATGTTTTGGGTGCTGCCCCCACCCAGTAATACCTAGACTATAACTATCTCATAGGTACATACACATGTACACCTGTACATGCACTCAGTATATGCACACAGATGGAAACCCCTAATCACAGCCTATTATAGGCCTTTACTGGGGCAGTACCCTACTTATCAGATGCACGCCGCATTTGCTGGGGCGCTGTTTAAAACTGTTTTGCTTCTCCAACACTGGAAGCATCTGAAGGTTCGGCATGCAAAGATGCACCAAGTCGGAGAAGAGTGGCCCCGTGAAAAAAACCAGGGACAACAAGATGATGTAACCTCGTCTAAATAAGGATATCTACGTCTAAGCAAGCTCCCTGCCCCAGTTTTTTCGCACGTGAACCCAAGTGAGTTGCAGACCACTCCGTGCGCAATCCTGTTGTGCTGCCCACAAACTAGTTACTGATTGCAGGACTAGGGTCTCTTGACTCATCTGATGTCAGCTTGGCTTGTGCGCACTTCTGCTATTTTGAAGTAATGGTTCAAGCTTGCTCATTTTTAGATATCCCCTCCCATCAAAATGAAACCAAATGGAAATGTGTCCTATCTAGTTGGCGGGTTTTAGTGTCGGGTAACTTTTGGGGAAGATGCATACATATAGATGATAATAATAGGGGCGGGGGGGGGGGGGG
>CAJNIZ010007147.1:19491-42243 GCA_905231905.1 Symbiodinium pilosum
CGGCTGTTTAATGTTGGCGTGAATGGGCTACTACTCGTAGAAGCTGTGACAATGTTATTGCCTTGCATGTCCGCCTGTGAAATTCTCTGTACGTAAATGGGCTGGGAAAGTTAGAGAGGCTATAAGGGCTTATACTCCAAATTCTTGTCCAAAGTGGCCCCCTTTGTACATGGATTCAGTGTAATTCATGAATTCAATGTAATTCTCCTCAGATGTCCCCACTTATGAGTCATAAGGCGTACCCTAAACCCTAAACAGGACTGCCCTGGAGTGCTAAGCGACGGAGCTGCAATCATCTGGAACTTCATCCCCTCCCTAGTAGTAAACGCCCCCGCGCACTCCCCTAAACACTGATATTCCCAACGTGGTATCTATTTATGTTAGCGCATACTAATGATTAGGGGGGGAGGCGGTTTCGGGGTGATTAATCTGGGTCTCACCGCGACTTCCTTCACTCAATTGGGTTTTATAGAGCTATATGGGTTTTTAGGGTTCAGGGGCCTAAGCAATTGCCACTAGAACTGGAGACTCAAATGGATATTGACATGGACACTCAGACTGTATGGGAGTCATTACAAGAAATGCAGAAAGCAGAACCTTTGTAAAATCCTCTTGAGGTGTATTAAGGGCTTAGGGTTTAGGGTACCCTACACCCTAAATGCAGAAGGCAGAACCATTGTAAAATCCTCTTGAGGTGTATTAAGGGTTTAGGGTACCCTAAGCCCTAAACCCTAAACACCGTCATTGTACAAGGAATCTGGGACCACAACATTCGCAACTAGTTAGGCTTCTACACTATTGAGCCTTCTGCAGGGATCTTACCCCAGACCCCTGAAGGGATCTAAAATGTAAGATCCCCTGTATAGACCCATTATAACCCCGATGTAGTCCTCATATAATTTCCCATATGGTTGTAGTGGCTCCACTTTTTAGATTCTTCTGGGGGTCTGGGAAACTCTGAAACCCAAGGATCCCTCAAGTAAAGGGAAAGCGGCCACACTTGGAGGGTCCGGGAAAACTTAGTAATTAAGTGAATAATGGGGATAATTCGGGTTACGATATGGGTTATTGGGGTTATTAACCTACTTGCTAAGTCCCCCTGACCCTCCAAGTAGCGGACCCACTAAACGGATTCTAGGTTCCGGCGCTCTTGTTCAGATGCGGCTGAAAGGCATTGGACTTTTTTCCCTTCCTAGCTAGCTCGTAAGAACATGGGTATTCGATTTACCAGGTCATGACTTGGGGCACAGACTGCATCCTGAAAAGGGCCCGGAAGAGAATGACATAGACTCAGGCATCTGCAGCCAACACGAAGAGACTGCACCGCTGCTTCCTTTGGACCTACGTTGCAGAAGTAGGCCTCTAGCTCCGTAACGTGTAGTATGCTGTGGACCCAGGGCATTCGCAGTGACAAGACTCTGCCCGCAACCCTTGACCTATGCAGCTGTTGAAACTCTTTGACCTCAATTGAACATTAAACTCGTAGCCAGACGCCCCTGAACTAGCTAGGGTATTTGGCCATCGCTATCACAAGATATCACGAATATGACCGTCTTTTTTTGTACGGAGATCCAAAACCGCAGGCGGGGAATAATCAGAAATGCACGGCCATCACAGCTCAATGGCGCAAAGGAGAAGCTTTCCTGCAGGCACTATGAGTTCTATTAGTACTATCATTACTATTATTACTATTGTTACTATTGTTGCTATTATTACTGTTCTTCCTCTTGTTACTATTGTTACTATTATTGTTACGAATATTACTAGTATTCCTTTTATCATTATTACTATTTTTACTGCTATTATTATTCGCATTATTGCTAGTATTATTATTAGCATCATCATTACTATTATTACTGTTTCTATGATTATGGCTGTTATTACTACTAGCAGGGCAAACCTGTGCAAGAGTGGGTTGCCCTTAACCACTTTGCATCAGGCTTGCACATCATGTGCAGCCCTAAACATTAACCTTACTCGGGGTTAGTGGGGAATAAGGGAAAATACCACATGCCCAAAGCCCTGAACTTACTGGTGGTTAGTAGGGAATAAAGGAAAACAATATATGAGCTATGGTCTAACGTCCTAGCATCCCCCTTCATAAGCCCTGTAATAGTCCGCTATATCATCCCCCATATAACGCCCTTTAAGGGTGTATTTAGACAATGGCTCATATGGGGGGTACATAGTGTGCATAAGGTTGGGGCTGCCGAGGCTTTTAGGCAGTCTCGGGGGTGGGTTTAGGGTTTAGGGAATCTCGGACCAAGGCTTTCTGAAAGCCTGATGCTACGCTTTTCCTCGGGTATGCTATGGCATGCTCTCTTCTCTTGAGGTTTAGGGTGTAGGGGTTTAGAGATTTGGGAGTTTTGGGGTTAGACTTCAGGGTTCCGCGGCCTAAGCTTGAACCAGGTGACATGTGTGCTGAGAGAATTGAAGGAAAACATCGTAGCATGTTGGGGCTAAGGTTCCTTGGAAGCACCTTGCACCCTAAACCCTAAACCCTAAACCATGGCAACCCTAGAGCCTAACTCCCAAAGGGCAATGGGCGGGGGCTCTAATGGCGGGGGGTTGTTCGGCCGAAGTGGATCAGCCTTCTCATTTTGGCGGGCTGCCTTTGAACTGAAGCTATGCCCGAATGTAGACCCCGGATTAATAAGCCCCCTCCCCATGATAGGCATTATAGTAGGGATCCTGTTGTTAAGGCCCTTAAAAGCCGGGGTTTATTAATCATGGGTCTGCATTAAACCCTAATGCTCGGAAAGTCTTCAGCTTCACCGGCCTCCCCCAGAAGCTGTTGCCATTGTGTTTCTTGTGTCAGGTTTAGGGCTTAGGGGGTTAGGGTTGAGAGCGTAAGGGGTTAGGGTTTCGGGACTAGGTTTTTGGGGTTAAGGGTTTAGGCTTTGAAAGGTTAGGGCTTAGGGGTTGGGAGTTGAGTCCATGGTGTCCACAAGGATAATTGGTCTCGCAATGTGATCTTGTTTGGCGTTTCGGTTCACATGGCCCTGATTCACACGAACAGCAAACACTCGACATCTTAAGTACTAGTGTTACTATCAGCACTATTTTCACTCTTGTGACTATTACTACTACCAAATGATTATGCACACCGACAACACTGAGAGGTCCCAAACAGTTCCCAACCCTAAACTCTAAAACGCGTCCTCGAACACCTTGGCCCAGGGTCGGAGAGTCGTAGTCTGCACTGGAGGCGCTTTTGCCGCAGCCAAGCCTTAGGGCGTTCAAGGAATAATCCCCTCACCTACTACTAAACTCCCCAACACCCCTGATATTGAATATTCCCCATGAACTTTAATATACCACAATGGAATATTTAATCGAGATCAGACCTGACAATGGAGTTGCCGAAAACGGCGAAACGTCGAAATGTCGAAACCTCGAAGCCTTGAGACCTTGAAACCTCAAAACCTCGGCCTCGAAACCTGCAAAACCCAAAGCCTCGAAACCTCGAAACCTGGAAGCCTCGAAGCATCCAACCCTCGCAACCTGGAAACCTCAGCCTTGAAACCCCGAAACCTCTGCCTTGAAACCTCCAATGGTAACTTAATTTTAGTTCCTTAACAACAACCCAGTGGGTTATATGGGGAGTATATAGGGGCTTCGGGTTTAGGGGAGATATATGAGGAGTTTTCGAGGAACAATGGACAACAACTTTGAAACTACAATGTTCTAATAGGATATACATATTCGAGTGTTGTATATATATATACAGACAGCAGACAGGGTATATGGGGAGACTAACCTAATAATGAAAATCAACTGGGACAGAAAAAGCGCAACTGGGGCCTAATACGGGTGCTTCAAGGCTTTGACCGGCCATGGTAGGTACACTGTACAATAGACAGTTGTATGTGCAAAGCTTCCTGTGGAGGTCTTAGGGTTTGTGGTGAGCAGATCAACACACTTAAAAGTAGAACTTGCTCTGCGCAACCTTGCTGCGAGGATTCCGGATGTGCTGCTTTCAGCATGAGTGAGGTTGTAATTGTGAGATGTTTTCTTTTTTCGGGGGGAGGCCTGAAAAGTAATGCACAAATGAAAAGAATCTGTAAGCCTCAAATAGAAGGTGCGGTACGCCTGAGCAAGGCCAACTTTCAGTCCATGCATCACTTGCCAAGCGACTGATTTCCAACATAAACTGGGTTGATGTTGAGGAACTTCATTTAAGTTACCATAATGGGTATGTATATACATACATATATATCATATAGGGTCAATAATAAGGTTTCCCTTAAAAAAGTAACTTAAACTAAATTCCGTAACAGCAACCCAGTAAAAGGTGCTGAACCGAAAGCCGTTCTGACAACTCAAGCTTGCAAGTGGAAGATTCCAACATTTGCTTAGCCCTGCCCTCAACAGGGGTTTAGGATTTGGGGTTTAGGGTTTAGGGGGCCCCCGCCAACCCCCTAATAAAAACATCTTTCCCTCAACATATAATGATACTCTAAACCCTAGGGCAATAAGCACCCCCACCCCGCTCCCACCCACCCCTCCCCTCTAATAAACACATCCTCAGTGTATAATGATACCCTAGACCTTAAAACCCTACGGATGTAGATTGCAACCCTGGAGCAAGTCTGAAGGCCAGAAGTCATTGGAACGTTGAAGGGTCGAAACGTCCTGGACTTCTGTTTAGGGTTTACCTGGAGATCCTAGTTGACTATAATTATGGTACACTGTTGTAGGAATTTAGTATAAAGTTGATATTAATTATAGTCAACTGGATCTCAAGGTAGGGTTTAAGGTTGGGGCTGATGGTTTGAGAGTGTCCAGGCTCGGCCGCTTGTAAAGCCCGAATCATCCCGTAGTACCCCTATGATGGAGAATCAGTACTGGAAAACATGGAAAATCAGATGCAAACTGGGTGTAAGGGGATTTCTGGGCGTTAGGCTATGATGGAGAATCGGTACTGGAAAACACTGAAAATTAGATGCAAACTGGGTATGGGGGAATTTCTGAGCGTTAGGGGTGCCTTTCGGGAGTTCCCTATGGTGAGGATTCATTCCAGGTAACTACAGTAGTTTCCAAAAATAGGGGGACCCAGCAGAGACCCCCAACAGAACAGGGGGATCCCCAAAATCGTACTCCCCCCTAATTTTTGGACCACCCCCCGCCCCCCATGATAATCGTATTGGTTGTCCCAACTGTACGGCTAAGAGGGAAGAATGGACAAGGCTAAGGGAGGGCTCCGAAACAAGGGTTGAGGTTTAGGAAGGTAGGATAGGGTTTACGGTTCAGGGATTCAGGGTTTAGGGTCTAGAATTAAGGGCTCAAGGTTTAGGGTTTAGGAGTTCAGGGTTTAGGGTCTAGAATTTAGGCCATAGGCATGCCAAGGGAGTGTGCAAGTCCAGGTTGCTGCCTGTTGCTTAGCAGGGAAGGGTGGGCATGGTGGGCATGGGTCACCCTAAGGGTCCAAGGACCCAAATAATGGGGTTTTAGGGCCCAAATACCATTAATATTAGTATTTGGGCGCTAAAACCTTATTATTTGGGTCCTCGGACCCTTAGAGTCAGGGACTTTTCTAGGGGATGAAAGAACGGACTACTACAGTGAAGGGATCGCTTGGCTCATTCTCTTCTGAGCACCTGGTAAACTTAATGCCTAAGCCCTAAACCCTATATAATCCCTACATTATACCCAGTAGTTCCCATTTTCTTTTCCATTATCCCTGCATAACCAACTACGTTAAGGTTGTGCTGAAAAAGTCCCTCCTGCAGGACCAAGGTGAGTAACCCCCTCCCGAATATTCAAACAAGGTTTAGGGTTTAGGGTTTAAGGTTTAGGGTTTAGGGTTTAAGGTTGGGGTTTAGGGTTTAAGGTTGGGGTTTAGGGTTTAGGGTTTAGGGTTTAGGGGGTTAAGGGTTTAGGGTTCAAACCTCCACGCGCCCCTAGTATCAAATATTCCCATTGTAGCATACCATATTATATAGAGCATACCTATAATATCATGGGGGTGGGTTTTACTATCAGAGGGAGGCATACATGCACGGCTATTGGCAGGGAAGGAGCCTGATTCACATCTGAGCTCTTGTACATACCCTTTTGCTATCAAGCTAAACGGAGCGACTCCCTCCCAATCATGAAACACAACTTACGCCATAAAGCATGCCAGTAGTGAGAGAACTTGGAGCACACGCCTCCAATGGGCTGAAGACCGAAAGACTGCAACCCAAAACTAAGCTTCAGAGAAGCGAAGCCTGAAACCCTTGCAAACTTACGCGGGCAATGGATAGATGCAGACTCTCAACGCTGAAGATTCAATGACTCTCTTCTGGTCATCATGCATGGCAATTTCATGCGGAGGCAGAAAGGAACTGCAAATTTATGGAGGGGGTGAAGGCCAGTCCTGCTCCTGAACGCTTGAGCTGGTCTGTATTTCAGCCTTGACGTCTGCGATGTAGAGACGAGCGTTCTGAAACGAAGCAAACTGAGCCTCCAGATGCACATGTTTATTGCACCCTCTCACTAGCTTGGGATGGTTTTGAACCCTAAGCCAGCGCGTCGTGAGCCTTGCACAAAGCTTCACAGAGCGTATAAGTCCAGCGGTGTTTGGGCCTCCAACCTTTTTGCCCCCTGCATCTGATGTCCTTGAGGGTCCAAGGACCCAAATAAGTTTGCAGGGGATCTCCCAAAAAAGTGTACGCGGGTTATGTTGAGAAACTTCCGTGTAGCCCTTGCAGGCAATTTGGCAGGGGTGCAGCACCCCAAGAGAACCCTTGCTTCAAGGTTTAGGGCTTAGGTGTAATTGTGCCTGGGCGTTTGCTGAACTTCGTTTTGTGATTCGAATGTTGATATGGGCCATAATCTGAACTCCTAGTATCCCCCTGCCCCTTTCGCAGCCCTATAATAGTCCCACATAATTATACTCCCCTTTAAGGAGTTTAGACTATGGCTCATATGGAAGTCTTGGTTTCTTAGGGCTTTTCGGGCAGTTCTTGTTGGCAGCTACAGCTACGAGGGTACTTAAACGGACTCGGGACTAGGTAAATAGTGAGCGTCACTCAAAAAAGCCTGCTAGAATCCATCAGAAAACTAGACCCCGACTATCCCGAAAGCAATCAGTTCCACGTTAGCAAGGGACGCGTATCTGGCTCTGTTCTAGGTGCCGCGGTCGCAGTGCGGTGTAGTTGTTGTGGTGCACGTGCGCGGTGTAGGTGGTGTGGTGTATGTGGGTGGTGTAGGCGCCGTGGCGCCGGGGTGAGGGGCAGGTGCTGTGGTGAGTGTAGTGTTTAGGATTTAAGGTAAAGAATTCTGACGACGCTACACGCGCCCGCGCCATCACACGCCGAAAACCATGAGAAGGTCGTCGATTACGAGCAGAATTCTAAGGATGCTCCACACGCCAGCGAAACCGCCCGCCGAAAACCACGAGAGGGTCGTCGATCACGAAAAGAATTCTGAGGACGCTCCACGCGCCAGCGCCGTCGGCCGCTGAAAACCACGAGAGCGTCGTCGACGACGACAAGAAGTCTGAGGACGCCCCACGCGCCAGCGTCGCCGCCCGCGTTGTGGATCACGAGCAGAATTCAGAGGATGCTCCACGCGCCAGCGGCGCCACGCGCCGAAACCACGAGAAGGTCGTCCCTTCCGAAACGATTTCTGAGGACGCTCCACGCGGCAGCGCTCTGAAAACAGCGAGAGGGTTCGCAATCCGCGTCAAGAGTTCGCACGGCCCCACAACGAGAGCGATTCGACACGCACGAAACCCGCAGATTGCTCCGACACGCACGAAACCCGCGGAGGGTTTGCCCCGCCTAGATTCGCCAAACCTACCCCGGCTTCAAAAGTAAGAGAAAATGGGAGGTGTAGGTGAGCGGTGTAGGATGTCTGCAAGCGGTGTAGGTGCTGTGTAGACTGTGGCGTGGTGTATGTGAGCGGTGTAGGTGCCGTGGTGTAGGTACAGGCTGTAGCGCCGTGTATGTCAGCGGTATAGGTGTTGTGGTAAATGCTGTGGTGTGTGAAAGGCTACCCTGTCTTGACGAGGAACCCTTCGCGATGCTTTCGGGAAAAACTACCCAGAAGGAATTCTAAGATCAGAAATACCCTCCGTGCTTCTTACAAATAATCGTGCTAGTAATCAAACTGCTAAGATGTTCACTAGGCGCCTCTGTATCTGCCAGCTGCATCATCCATCGCAAGTTTGGCCATTCTGCCGGTCCAATGACATACCTCAGTCAGGGCTGAAAGGCTGGGGCCGCCTTGCGAAACCATGGAGGACCTGAATAGTTATCCCAAACTGCAGAAGCTTGTGACTTTGAGAGTTCTGAGGAGCCTGAAGATAAGGGATGAACATGGCAACCTTGTGGAGCTCAGCCTTTCCATCGACAGTAAAAGGTGATCTCAAGTACCTCAGAGTACTATACTCCGAAGTGTAGGGTTTAGGGTTTAGGACTAGAGTCCGAAGTGCAGGGACCCTTCGCAAGTAATTTGTTGATTTTGGAATCCCTACACCCTAAACCATGCCCCCTTAATATCCCCTATATGCACCCCAACCATTCCTAATTATCCCCGAAAACCCTGCATAAGGACCCTTAATCCCTCCAGGAGCCATGACAAGCATTATAGTTCTGTGAGTTCTCAGAAGTTGATAAAACCTACGCGAAAAACCTGCGCGTGCTGGCTTTCTGCTTACATGGCACTTGTTCCCGAAACCCACACAAACTTGCCAGAAGCGAGCTGTGATGTCGGTGGACCTAGAGCTTTCAAGTCATGGCTTCAACAACATCCAATAAACGCAAAACTTGTGCGCAACATGAACATGCACGAGCTTGGGCAACACTTACACACTCAGGTCAAGACCCTGCGGGGACCTGGTGTGTGGAACGCTTATATAAGCTCCCACATAACATCTCATTTCACGGTTTATACATGTGCTCCGGTAGTTGGGCCAAGCAAGGTTTTAATCTGATTAACAAATTTTGCTATTCCCACAAGGAGGACATAATCTTACTCTCTGTTGGAGACCATACGGTTGATGTTGCAATACCCTCAGCCTTTGGAAGTACGATATGATAGTATGCTGTGATCATGCGGGCTTGTGTTGCATCAACCGTGCTCCCCATTGAAACTACTCCGCAAACCCCAAACTCTCCAGTAAGTCCCATGTGTCAAATGTGCACCCTTCATTCACTTACCCTCCCGGAATCTAACATGGAAACCCAAAAAGGGCCCTATAAAGATTACAGTCCTTTTAAAGGGGGACTACAGGGGTTCCATGTTAATTTGGGGGAGTGTAAGAGGACTTCAATATCCCGAGCTACAAACTACGACGACTATGATGAGCTTGCATTCAACTAAGCTCTGCTTAGTAGGGAATGAAGGAATGGAAAAAATGGAAACTTCTTCATTCTTGGGGGTTATACACAGGTTACGTACTATAGGATCCATTGCTTCATTCCCGACTACCCAGAGGTAGGCAAACTGGATATCATTTACTGTATACCCATATTATGGTAACTTATACGCACACACACACACACACTCCCTCTATCTCTCTCTCACGCGTACTCAGTCCAGCTGTCAGACGCGAGCCGCCTTCGTGTTCACCCGGTAACTCGAACCCCAAACCCTAAGACCCTAAGCCCCAAACCCCGTGGTCTGGGTACCTAGGTTAAGTTCCTCAACAGCAACCGTGTACTATATGCCCAGACCATGGTAAGTTAAGTTAAGTGGTAGTTTCCCAAAATAGGGGGACCCCAATATAGACCCCAATAGATTATAATCCTTATTATGGGGACCCCCAAAAAGGTACCCCCAATTTTGGTAAACCCACAAGTTCCTAAACAGCAACACAGCAAACCGAGACATGGTGCAGCTGGCCGCCCAGCACTGCATAGACCTCGGCCTGGAACGTCGTAAAGCTGAGATTTATCTAAAGGAAGCCTAAAGGGATATACCTGGGCATATGAGGTTTTGTGTGTTATATTAGGATGTGCAAGCTGATATCAGGCTTAAGGGTGTGTGGGGGCCTATGTATTGGTTCGCGTTTAGGGTTTTGGAGGTTTGGGGCGTTAGGCTTTGAAGGACTTAGTCACGGTTTCTGGCTTCGTGTCTGGAGGATGTAACCTAACGGTCTGAGAAGATAGATGAGAACCGAATGGAAAAGAACGTAAAAAATTGAAGTTGGCCTTGTGTAGGGGGTTCATGGGGGGGGGGTTGACATAGGCGAATGGATATGAATTAGTGGAAGAAGGCTTTGAGGTTTAGTAGGCGAGAATAGTTGTCTGACGGCCATGCCGGGATAGCTTTGGCCTCTATCGAGGCCTTTACACTAAGACTTGAGAGGTTTGCTGTTTTGGGGTTTAGTTAGGCTTAGGAAAAAAGGAATGCTGAACGCTTACAGCAATCCCTGGAAAGCCTTGCCCTACTAGCCAACGTCTCACTAGCATATGTTCGGGCAAGAGTTTAATGAGGGTTTAGACTGATCCCTTGCCATAAGAAGGGCTCCCCATCCCCCTTACAAGTAAATACTGCCCCTAACATACGGGGAGTTCCCAAAATTAGGGTCCCAGTTTGGTCCCGCTCAACGCTAGGTGTACTAATATAATCATAACCACAAGGGGCCCAATATTTTAAGAACAATCCATGTAATAGTACTCTCTCGGGGGTATGGATTGCTAGGGGGTTTTTGCATCCCACACGATCCACCAAGGCAAAGGCTCTTGCAGAGTTCTCCCATTCATTGCCATATCAACCCCTCCCCACCTTAACCCTAAACCCCTAACCCTAAGCCCTAAACCCTAAACCCTAAACCCTAAACCCTTAACCCTAAACCCCTAACCCAACCCCATCATGGCAGAGTTCAAGGTTCAGGGAAGCAGGGCCCTGTCACTGCAAATCTACAGACCAGCCAGCAAATAGGGGTTTCAGGGTGCGGGCCCATGGCTTTCATACTATAAGGGCTTCAGGGATTTAGGGTTTGGGGATTAAGGAGTCATAATATGAGCTATAGTCTAAACTCCTAGTATCCCCTTAATAACCACTATAGTAGTCCCTATATAATCCCCAATATAATCCCCCTTTAAGGAGTTTAGACTATAGCTCATATTTCAGGGTCCGTCCAACCTCTCGCATGTAGCCGCCGCTGTCCCAGTCGTGCAGCGTGCTTCTCACGGGGCCAGCTAACTGCTCCTTCCCAAGGCTAGGTTTAGGGTTTACGGTTTAGGGTTTGCGGTTTAGGGTTCTATTGGGATAATGGAAAAGAAAATGGAAACTACTATAGTATATTAGGGATCCCTTTAAAGGGGTTACATAAGGCATGTTTACAGCACACAAGTGGTATCTAGAATGGCTATAGTATATTAATTACCTGGTTACAAGTCGGGTTGATCCGCCTGGGGGCTTAAAGAGGTTCCACGCAGATCAACTACATTTCCCAAACATCTAGGTCCCTCTCTGCAAATGCAGGTTTTCTAACTTGTGCGAATTAAGTACTTCCTTGGCGAACCCAAGAGCATTCAAGGAATACTCCTATACGCTTTTTCAAGCGCGCCCTACTAACATTGAGCGGCGCTTTAATGCGCAACTCGAAAAAGGCCCCCTGTAAGGCAAAGCTCGCTGGGAGAGATACCTGTATGTTATGATGGACATGAAGGACACAACCCTTTCATGCATGTGGTGAGGTGAGCTGATGTCTGACGATAGACTAGTGGCAATGGCTCAGTAAGAAAAAGACCCAAAACCCTCAACATAGTTGTTTCTATTTTCTTTTCCATTATCCCAATGTAACCCCAATATATATCCCAATATTGCCCCAATATAAGAGGTCACCTAGTAGGAAGAATCAGGTCCCTAAACCCTAAACCCTGGTGTCGATCAGCTCCCTCCTCCTGACTCTGTAAGGTGATCGGTGCCTCCTCCAAAGTTGTGGGCACCTGGGCAGACTGCGATGGCATAATAGCCGTCCCTTTACTTACAACATAAACATAGATAGATAGATAGATAGATTATATATATATATATGGGGTTCAGGGTTTCGGGTTTAGAGATACTAGCGCGGGGTTGGAGGGTGTTGCTATTGGGGGGAGGTGATCACCGATTTTGTTCAGAAGGCGCATTTAACAACCATGTAGGGTTCGTAGGGATTATCTGCGGGATAGCGGGCAGGTAGTAATCCTGAATAGATCCTGACGGTGCAAATAGGTCTTCAAATGCTTAGGTACAGGCCTGCCTTTCACAAAATTTAGAGCGCATCTGAGCTCTGGACTTCAAAGCCCATGAAGTCACCTCTTCTAGCACGGCAAGGGCACCAGGGCGTCTCCAACCCACATCTACATGAACACGGGAAGCAATGATTACAAGAAGCTTGAAGCAAAATCATAAGACCCATCCATGACTCAACAAATATAGTCCCCCTAAAATAGATAGAATATGGTTTTGGGTATAGTATAATAAGATCCCCATATACCCCATATTCTATCTACTCAAGGGGGATTACATATTTCAAAGGTTAGGAGAGGAGCTGCCCAATGAGTTCTCTGGCGTCCAGGCCCACAACTCCAAACCTTGATTCGCATACTCGGCAAAGAGCTGCAAGATGTATCCACAAACCCTGAGACCCTGAAACCTGAAAACTTAGCCCTAAACCCGAAACCCTAAATCGTAAGACCTAAATCCTAAATCGTAAACCCTAAACCCTAAGCCATAAACTCTAAGTCGTAAACCTTAAACCCTAAACCCCGGCCATTCTACGCGCTTCAACCCTCAGGACCTTTCAGCCCCATGCCCAACAACACAAGGAATTACAATAGTACGGCTTAGGGTTTGGGGCAGGGTTTAGGGTTTAGGGTTTAGGGTCCCCCCCCAAAGGTACCCCCTTCAGATTTAGAACCCTATTCGGCCTTATTGAGCCCTATATGGTCCTCATTAGCTCCTCAAACCCTGGGGGGTACCTTTGGGGGTGGGTACTATTGTAATCCCTTACAACATACTGGTTGCTAGCAGGAAATGGAGGAATGGATCCCTACCGTACTTGGAGGGTCCGGGGGCACTTAGGTTAATAACCCCTATAATCCATATAGTAACCCTAATTATCCCCATTATTAACCTACTTACTAAGCTCCCCTGACCCTCCAAGTAGCCTATTCTCGAATCCACACCAACGTCGCAGTCTCTACGTTCTTCTCCATTCCTTCATTCCCTGCTAATAAGCAGCAAGGTTAACCCTTTTATCATCCTTTTTGTACCTACAGTATCATAGACTGCCAGAGTTCGTTTCATTGAGCAGTCGCTTGCCCACTATTCCCTACTAATTAACATCCCTGAGCCCCAAACCTTAAATCCTAGACGTTATGTATCCCCATATACCCCTAAACATACCTACATATCCCAATACATCCCTGCAGATACTTGAGCCCCAAAACCTAAACCCTGAACCCTAAACCCCTAAACCCTAAACCCCTAAACTCTAAACCCCTAAACCCTAAACCCTAAACAAGCCATGGCGCTTGTGTCTCCAGTGAGGAGGCAGCTCTGTCTACGCCGTCGATGACCGCCTCCAACTCGGAGCCCTTGATCCTAAGGAGATCCTCCAAGGATTGAGGTTTAGGGTTTAGGGTTTAGGGTTTGGGGTTTAGGGTTTAGGGTTTGGGGTTTAGGGTTTAGGGTTGGGGTTTAGGATTTAAGGCTTTCGCCCCCTTAAGTAGATCAGAATATGGGGTATATGGGGATCTTATTATAAGATAGCCAAAGCCCTATTCTGGTTTAGGGCTTGGGGGTGTAAGGTTTACGTTTTTAGGGCTTTAAGGAACCTCAGGTCATTCCCCCTTCCAGTAAGTGTCACTCCTAGAACCCATTGTGGTAACGGTTCACTGTAAGGGAGCATGACGCAAGGTTGAGGGCTATCTAGGGGTACATTGAAATATAATATTGCGTACGAAAGGGGTCGCTAAACATGATGTGAGGGCTATGTAGGGCTTGGGGAGTCGGGAGCTTCGTTTCAAGGTTTGGTTTAGGGTCATAGGGTTAGAGTAGGGGGCTTGGATTTTGGGCTTTTCAAGGGTTTAGGTGTGAGGTGTTTAGATCTTCAGGTAATCCTGCGCAGGGTAATAAAGCATGGAAGACTAAGTCATAGGGAGCACATATGTATCTATAAGGTGTATGCATGAAAGGAGGATTGTAAAGGAATTATGGAGAGAGTATGGGAATCTTATCCCAATAAGGGAGGATCAAGCCTAAAATGAGAAAATGAATGGGCATTGGGAAGATATATTCTTGAAGAGCCCATAAGGGTAAACTCGTTTTGACAACCTAAACCCGAAACCCATTTTGACAACCATGCATATACTCTAGGATTAAAAGCTTCCTGCAGATTGGGAAGGGAGACTTGTTTTCCGTTTTTGCGCCTCCTTTTTTGGGGCTCTCCAGGGAGAACGTTCTAGATTTCAGGCTCCTGAGCCCTTTATTTGAAATGTCATGCTTTCTGGAGCCCTGGACTTAGGCTCATGGCCTTCAATGGTGGGCCTCAAGAATCAAAGCTCTTTGTCCAGTGATCCTAGCAACACGTATCCTGCTTTTGGGCTTTCTGGGAAAGATTTCCAGAAACCCCGCGGCCACCGGCTTGCATCGAAAGCAGGGTTCAAGCTACACACCATTTCGAATAGGCGAGTCTGCTGCAAAAGTACAGCCCAAAATGAGAGACCACAAAACCCAAACCCAAAACCCGATGTTGGACCCTAAACCCTGGACCCTAAACCTTAAACCCTGCGTCATTCCCTATACGAGCACTCAATTCTTGAATCTGGAGGTCTGCCTACTCTAAGGGACCCCCCGCTACCCATGGAGAAACTCTCAGATTAGCTGTAACTATTTTGTAGGATTTCGGGTTAGGGTTTAGGCATAACGCCCTTTTAAGAAGTTTAGACTAACAGCTGAAATGCCTTGGCGGCGGAAGTGGCATCGGGTTGGAGCTCCATCATCAGCCGGGCAGCCTATCACAGCCAGACAACGTGCATGTGAAAGGTGGCCAATTTACGGACACTTGAAGGTGTTCAAAGGAATACAGGGATGCTATTTGGAGAATATATGGGATAAGAGGGTAGTTGTGGGAGGGTTTCAGCAGATGGCTGCTAGGCCATAGAAACTACTTTCGCACAATTGCATGTCATAACGTCTGATTGTAGATGCTTGACCTTGCACTGGCTTTATGCTGCGGCAATGAACCCCTCCCCCCCACTTTGACAGTACGCAGACGCCTGGCAGCTCTGAACCATGAACCTCAAACCTCCGAAGCCCTAAACCTAAAATCCTAAGCCCTGAACCCAAAAACTTTAAACCCTAAACCCGAGGCCCTAAACCCGAAACCCCAAACCCGAAACCAACAATTTACAACCGAACTTCCTTGCCTGAGCTTCTTTGTGGTGTGCCCTCGGGTCTCCTTCAGCAGATGGTAGAGCAGTGTTGGGGGCCTACTTGGGGAGTCAGGGGGACTTAGTCAGTAGGTTAGGTTCAGGGTTTAGGGTTTAGGGAGTAAATGAGGGTTTAGCGTTTAGGGTCAGGGGGACTTAGTAAATAGGTTAATAATGAGGATACTTAGTGTTACTATTTGGGCTATAGGGTTTATTAACCTACTTGCTAAGTTCCCATGACCCTCCAAGTGCCTGTGTTCAAAACACGAATCATCGTTGAGTCATAAAAAGGGAACCTGCTTGGAATCATAGATGTATTAGTTTCCCAAAACAGTGGGGGACCCCAATATAGACTCCAAGAAAGTATGACTATTCCTGGGACCCCCCGAAATGGTACCCCTAATTT
The DNA here is from genome assembly GCA_905231905.1 of Symbiodinium pilosum. Lineage (NCBI taxonomy): Eukaryota > Dinophyceae > Suessiales > Symbiodiniaceae > Symbiodinium > Symbiodinium pilosum. The sequence goes on from CAJNIZ010007147.1 coordinate 35,257, forward strand.
TAGAAAACCCTAGCCCTACACCCTATACAGTTATCTCCACGGAGCCAGCCAAGCCGGGAGCGTGAAAAGCAAACAGCGGGCTACGTGAGCTATAGTCTAAGCTCCTTAAAAAGGGGACCATTATAGGGATTATTAAGGGGGATACTACGAGTTTAGATTACGGATTACGTAGGGATGTGTGCGCTGAGCTTCAGGGTTTAGGGTGCATCTTGCGAATCTCAGCTCAGTTCGAGGGGTCCAAGTACCCAAACTGTATTGAGCCCCCAAGCTGTATATGGGAATTTCCCCAAATTAGGGATGCCTTGTTTCGTGGGGTCCCTAAGATGAGGGTTATCGTATTTTGGGGTCCATATTAGGGTCCCCTTATTTAGGGGAACTACCATACATGTACAGGATCTCATGTGGGCCTATGGCCTATGCAAAGTATAATGTATCTTTACATGGTAGGGTTGGAAGGGTTCCCCAAACCAACCCAAGAACCTGAACAAATCTAACGCTAAGCAACCACTACTCTCCTTCCAGATGTTATTCCATGTTTTCTAAATCTTGAAGCCTAAGCCCTTCAAACCCTAAAAAAAAAACTAAACCCAGGTGGTCTCATGGCGCATTTTTGGCAGAGACCTTCCTCCACGGTCTCTTTTACCCCCACTCCCAAAACTGGCCAGGCAGTGCACTTGGAGTTCTTGACATATATAGGGGTTCTATAGGGGTTACAGGGTTTAGGGTTTAGGATATGGAAGCCCTAGCTAGGTCCCGTTCAAGGGGTATTTAGGGACACTTCCCCTATCATGGAGAATCAAATGGAAAAGAACATGGAAAATGATATGGAAACTGGGACTGTAGGGTAGTTTATAGGGGTTATTTTGGGATAGTAGCAAAGAAAATGAAAGCTACTTTCTTTTATAGTGGTTATATATAGTAACCTTGTAGGGATATATATATATATACATAGAGGGGTCCTATGTAGTAAGGAGGGATATGGGGGGGTATATATATGGCTTTAGGGTTCAGAGCCTTGGAGAGTCCTGGGTAAAAAAGAAAGGTTCAGGGCGCGACAATCACTAGCATGGTGCCCTGGCACTTGTGGTTGCCGCCGTTGACTGATTGCATGGATCAATCGCAGAGTTACTGGAAGGAGTGCCCTCCCCCTAAAAAAGGGGTTCAGGGCTTAGGCCTACCATTCCTCATTGTTGCTGTTGTTGCTGTTTCTTTATGATTTCTACTATTATATAGGGTTCAGTAATGAAGGTTCAGGATTAATCGTAGGGAGTTTAGTGATTGGTGAGGGATGACGCGGAATGCTTTGCACGCCAAATCTTCCTGAAGCTAACAAGCTCCCTCCTGGGAGACGCACAGGGCTTAGGGTTTAGGGTTGAGGGAAACTGTCAAACTCACAATGAGTGTGCTGTAGTATTGTCCTAAACCTTACAACTATGCCTAATGCCCACAACCCCTGAGACTTCATCAGCTATATGAGTGGTGGTCAAAATTATGGTCCCTTTTTGGTTCCCTATTATAATACGGCACCTAATATTTAGGGTACCCAAAAACCCTAAACCCTAAACCCTATCCTTTCTCTTAATTGACTGCGGTCCTGCTACAGGAGCCTTTCACCTTCATGATCACAGAGGCTGTTGTCCCAGTAGCTCTACTTAGTAGCTGGGTAGGTAACCTTTAACCTTTTGGGGTATATATAGTCCTTTTACAATACAAAGGTTAACCTTTTGGGGGCCAGGGAACTCAGCAACTAGGTCTAGACTTCAGATTCACAAAAGGAGTGGCTTCCGTTTGAGGAGTGGGGTCGGTTTTTGAAGCTAAAAATGCTTAGATGCCAACAATGTTGGTTTCCTGGTTTATGTTCAGAGCGGTTGGGATGTGATGTTCCTTTCTACGATGTCGGGACGGTGCTGGTGAACCCAGTGCAATGTTGGTGTTCAAGGTTTGAGCGTGAGCTCCTCTTGTCATGCATGACAGCATGTAGGCTTTATTTGTGGGGTCCAGCCCCGGGAGGTTTTACTCATCCTGCCTCATACAGCCCACTTCAAAACCAACTTGCATTACCTTTGAAACGTTTAGATGCTGTTGGTTTCTGGTGTGCCCAAAGCTGACAAGTGAAAAGTAAGTCGCAAACCGCTCGAGGATTCCTGACACTGTTCATGGTGTAGATCCCGGGGTTAATGTTCACATCTGCGGGTTTGGTGCTATCATGATTGCTCTTATCGTTTTCTATTACTATCATTTCAGTTATTGCTACTATTAGTATATTGGTTTTTGTTCTGTGTAAGCTGTTGGGACTAGTCTCGAGAGATAGAACTCAAGGCCTGTGCCTTTGGAGTAATTGCTTTGGGATTTAGAGCTTAGGGTTTGACTTTAAACTGGCCCGAATTCGAAGCCTCTCCACCAAATTTTAACTGCTGAGGTTAGGGTGTCAAGAAATGTGTTCTCATCCCGATACCTGTGCTTCTAAGGGACAGGAGATGTTTTCCTGGTGAGAAGAAAGCTTGAGTGTCCATGCGCACTGGAATTGGACACCACAAAAGCCTCAGACGCCAATCCATATTTTGTCATTCTTGACAAATGCGCATATTATGGTCACTTAATTTAAGTTCCTTGACAGCAACAACCCAGTAAATATAACAGTCCTTCTTCATTGTAGGAACCCCGAAATGACCCCTGCTTGTCGTTGGAAACCTCCAGATCTCAGTCCTGATCTCCACAGCCCAGCCCCCATACCCCAAAATGGCTGCTTACTCTCATCCTGGGGCTCTAAGTCTATCAATAGATATACCCACACACGGCCCTGAAGTCTATAATTATTTCATACTTTGAGCTACTTGGGGCCGTGGGTATCCGTGGAAATCTTGGTAGGCCGACATGAAGGAGCCCGAACAGGAAGGGGAGGCCGTTGCTGATTTCGAGAGGTTGAAGATGAGGGCCGTAGACCATACTACTAATGATAGACAAGCAAAAATAGCAGTAGTACTTATTGATACTTCTGAGATTAGGCAGAACAATAGCAATAACAAATTGAGCAAGAGGGGCATCACCAGCATACTGACAAAACGTTGCTTTCAACATTCGAGAGCTTGTCTTGAAGTTTGCGGTTCAGACAAGCTGGGATGAAGCCCTGGGGCTTCGCATCAGTAAAAGAAGCGGGTGTTTGGACTAGCACCCTACCAGAGCCACAACCTGGGCTGCTGTTAAGGAACTTAAATTAAGTTACCATAATGGGTATATATAGTAAATAATAGGGTTTCCCCAAGATAGTAACTTAATTTAAGTTGCTGAACAGCAACCCAGTAACATGATAGTCAGAGGGTCATTCTTGTTGCAGGTTGGGGCAACCAAAATCCCATACTCGGGTAAGGTCACCGGTGGAGTCTTGGAAGCTTCGATGCTCCCCGTGTGCATGCCAACTTGATGCATTCACTGTGTGCAGAACTGTTGCTTCTGAGTCATAGACTTGTTGTGGTGTGACCAAGCATCACACTTTACACCATGCTATCCACTTTTTTTTTAGTCAATTGTGGGCCACGCAGCCAGGTAGTTGATCTTAGTTAAGGATTCAGGGATGCTTTGCAAATGACAGCCCTCCTAGATCCCTAGCTCCAAACCCTAATTTGAATGGGGTCTCAGAAGTTAGTGGTCACTCTTTGGGTGTTTCTGACGCTTGGTTTAGCCGTTGGGTTGAACAATGGTGCGTAAGGGGGAGCGGGAGGGTGATTATAGGGGTGATTAAGGGGGTAAATGTAGGGTTTTGGCTTCAGGGTTTTAGGGTTTAGAGTTTAGGGCTTAGGGATGCAGGGCTTACGCTGCTCTCCAGTAAGGTTCGGACGCTCGCCTGCAGCAGGTTCTTCTGAGAGACCCTCGCCCCACCCTGGTCCCCAAAACCCTCAAACCCTACAGTCCCTTAAGTAGATAGAATATGGGGTTTTGGGGGTCTTATTATAATATACCCAAGGCCAGATTCTATCTACTTAAGGAGGACTATGAACCCTAAACCAAACACCCGCTACCTGACCCTAGGGGCCCAGGTACCTAGTAATCATATAACTGCACCTCCAAGACCTGTACTGCAATTATGGGTGGAAGTATAACAGTACTAGGGGGATTGTCAAAATTTTGGTCCTTGTCCCCGTTTTATAATAGGGATCCAAAAAGGGACCATAATTCTGACAATCCCCCGACTATAGCTGCAATTAGAAGGGGCTGTGGGATAATGCCTGTTTATATCTTGGCTTTTCCTACCTTGTTGCAGACACAGGAAGTTGCGGGCACAATTACAAGTTGCAATATCCCTAGGCCTGCAACGCCCTTGGTCTAGAGTTTAGGGTTTGGGAGTGTAGGTTTAGGGCACAAGTCCATGCATGAAAAAGGTTTTAGAGTTTAGGGTTTAAACATAGTTGAAGTCCATGTACATATACCTTGGTTTTTGCCTTGTGCGTGCAGCTCATGAATTTGCACACATGCCCCACGACCTTTGCATTCGGCTTCTGTACTCTTGACTGTTTCATTCTGTTCCAAACAGTATGGTTCAAAATGATCCCAGAAGGGCACCCCAACTCCAAAGTTCACCTCAGCTCAGACCCCCACACCAATCCTCTAAATCTTCAACTTCCACCCTAAAGTGCGCGAAGTCAGAACCTCGACCCTGGAAGAACCAAAGCTAAACTGTTAAACCAATTAGCTTTAAATGCAATTCCTGAAGCTACACTTTAAGCCCACACCCTTACCCTAAACCCTAACCCCCCCCTGTTACCAGCCTAAAAATTGTCCGTGAAGATGCGCAGGTTTCAGGCGAGTCTCCTGTCCGGTCCCCCAGCGCGACCGATTCCCAGGTGAATTAGGGTTTAGGGTTTATCTTGAGTTGGGGGTAAGTTTGCGTCATAGTCCCCCCTTAAGTAGATAGAACATGGCCATTCTAAGATCCCCATATACCCCCTATTCTACCTACTTAACGGGACTATAGGGGTCTAGGGTCGTCGGTGTAGGCTTCTGTAGCAGTTGCAAACTTTGGCACATTGGAAGAGGATGATTCGTGGAAGCTTTCCCTCTTCTTAGCTTGAGTTAGGAGCTGGCTGACGGTCCAACTGTGAGGATTCCCTAAACCCACTTGGAGGGTCAAGGGGACTTAGTAAGTAGGTTATAAGAATGGGGGATAATTAGGGTTACTAAATGGGTTATAGGAAATGCAGTTGCTTCTAGAAAGCACTGAGTCCTAACGCTCGTTCGCAGTGCATATAACTAGTTTCATGCTCGCATGTCTCCAAAACACACATATGCAAAAGGATTCGCCACATTCATCATGACATGTGAGGGATTGTGAACCTTTCTCGACAAAGATAAGGCGGAGAATCCATCGATTAGCCCCCTGGTAGTATGAGCTCTTATTTCTCGCGTCCCTATACACGACGTAGTCTAGCCGCGTCACTCTTCCACAGAGGGCAAACATAATTACCCCCCGCACCGTTTAATCGTCATAGATAGTGGCCATATCAAGCATGTACTACAATCAGACCTACAATTGCAATTACAGTGTGCTTTGAACGTTAGTGGGTGGGACGAGAGCCCAAGTTTTTATCCAAGGAGGACGAGGAAAACAACCATCTTCACGGCGCACGCCTCCAGTGGTGGGAGGTCGTTTGAGAGGGTCATAGAGGGTCTTTGAAGCTTTTGCAAAGCTGTTTTTTGGATCTAGTCACTCGTCAAGAAAGCCACAGTTTTGTCTGTTGGTAGATGTGTTGCAGGTATTTCATTAGTAAAGGGATCCTAGATTAAGGGCCATGCTGCCGGCCCGCCATGTGATTTGCGTGATGTCAGTGTTGGAGCTTAGGGTCGGAGACAAAGGAGTTGGAGTGTCCAGGATGTGGCTGAGTCACAGGGTCTAGGAGTTTAGGGTTCAGGGTTTAGGGTTAGGCTGCCTTGGTAGAAGCTGAAGGCTCAGGGCAGAAAGCTGGGGGCTTGGATTACGCTACCTTAACCCAAATCTGCAAGTTTCATCTACACTGCCTATACCTAAATCTCAAAAGTAGTTAACATAATGTCGAAAACCCGCCCAATAAACACTCCATTTTGGGGGGCCGGGCTCCAGGTAGAACTTATTTCACCTGCATACACCCTATGGCCCTAAATATATATATATATATGTTATCTCACAGGAGCCGAGGATGCCATACGGCCCCATTGCTTTAGGGCTTAGCGTTTAGGGTTTAGGGCTTACTTGGAGGGTCAGCAGGGCTAAGTGAATATGTGAATAAGGGGGACAACGAGATATCTGCAAATAATATATGGGTTCTGGGGTTATAATTATACCTGCTAGGTCCCCCCCTGACCGTCCAAGTATAGTATCAAAGTACTTCAGTATGACTATAAACCATTATATGCCCTGTTTCCATTTGATTTTTTCCTTGTTGGGGTTCTATGTCCCTACAACCCTAAAGCCTAGATAATTACATAATCGTAGTCAGTATGTTAGCCAGGCAGGTGGCGACTGTCCATGTAGAGAAGAGCTGATCCTAGACCTGCCCTCCATTTTAGGGGTTTAGGGTTCTATAGGGTTTAGGGTATAGGGTTTAGAAGAAGGAAATACAAGAAGGAAGTCTAGAACATGGCAGAATGAGACTATCGGTGCAATTTGATGACGAAATCTAGGTTCATACCTTCGGGGTGGACGTCCTCCACGGCGATCTTTCGCCGCGCTCTTTCTCGCGGAGTCGGGGCAGGACACTTCGTCTACAATCTGGTGCGAGGGTCTGTATATATATAATATAATATATATACGCAGATATAATTAGATAGACGGTTTCGAGGCTCAGGATTAGGTATGAGATAAATACTTATGGATAGCACTTCTGGATTAAGTATTGTGGGATTCACGGAAGAGTAGAGTTCGGGTTTAGCTTAAAAAATATCAGGCCGCCATGTCACCCTTCTGCGAGCCATAAGCAATAATCCAGGGCTTGGAGGTATTCAGGGTTTGGGGTTTAG
>CAJNIZ010007147.1:42343-57874 GCA_905231905.1 Symbiodinium pilosum
GGGTTCAGGGTTCAGGGTCCAGGCTTTAGGGATAAGGATTTAAGGATATTCTTATCCCTAATTCAAGAGTTCAGGGTTTAGGCTCCAAGGTTTAGGGATTAGGATTTACGGGTACTGCTCTCAACAATTAAATAAGGAGAATCGAAAGAAAAAGAAAATGGAACATTAAATGGTAATTTCCCTCCCAAAATAGGGGGACCCCAATATAGACCCCAATATACTATAGTCCTTATTATGAGAACCCTCAAAACGGTACCCCTTATTTTGGGAAATCCCCAAATAGAGACTGGGAATATCAGACTGGGAGTATCTAGGGTACATATAATCCTGCATGACCTTCTCGCATCACAATACCGAAATTCCCAAGGTACAGGGTACGTAGGGCCATGCAGGATTGCTGATGTCCACCGCATGAGCCCTATTCCATTTTGTATCTGAATAAGTCAAGATAGCCATCATGCGAAATCACTAAGTTACTAAACCCATGCATTCGGAAGAACCCCCACCCTATAATAGCGGTATAATAGGACCCCAATATGATCATCATTATCCCTGATAGTCACTATTAGTACTCGCTGGGGGGGTCCACCTAACCTATGCATGTGTTCCATGGTTGGTTGCAACCCCCCCCCCAGCATCTGGGTTCATTCTTCTCTGCAGCCGTTGTAACATTCTGGCCGTAGGGCGTCTGCTATTTCCTTAAGACGCTAAACCTCCCCAAAATAGGCAATGAAACCTTAAAAAAAGAAAGCCTGAAACCTCACGCCTAAACCAGGAAGCAGCGCATTGGATGCTGGAAACGAAGGCTGACGTTTTTGGGGCTACACCATGAATGACCCAGGTATTTCTCAACAAAAATCTTAATCTAACCCGCACTAGCTCCGAACCCCCGCTTAATCCCCTTATCATCCTCAAATACCCTGGAGGTCCTTTGAGGCCCCTTATTTTGAAAAACTCCCACGTTCATATGTCCAAAGCACGAGGCCGTTGCGTGGCCGGGGAAACTCGGGCTCCGAGGGGGGCCCAGACGTACTATTAGGCAACTTCCACCCCCAAAATGTGTAAAACAATGGGTTTTGGGGGCTTTTGTACGGGGTTGTCGGCCATGTTTTGACTTCCTGGTTTATGGATTTAGGACGTCATTGTGGCCAAGCCAGGCCAGTAGTAGCACAAAGGTTGATGGCAGCATTGCAAGGCAACTTCTGCGGAGAGCCATGACAAGGATGAACAGGAGTAAAAAACACACACACGCAAAGCAACATAATAGTCGTGATGCTTGGCTCTGGTCCCCAAACGTTTTCCACTATGTTGTGGAGACAGTGACAGAAGCCGATAGACCTGCCCAGCTAACAAAATGACCTTAGGAACCCTGGGGAACATGTCACATTGGGCATTAAACTTTCAATAGAACGAAACAAGGCCGTTTAGATGCTTGGGCTCAGATGCCTCGTGCTCCCTTGAACATGTTAACTAAGGGAATTTTAGCTACTAAATTGTGACCGTCAAATGACATTCAAAAGGTCATTATGATAAGGGTTGGAAATCACTAAAGCCGCACTATTACCCCATCGAATCCCCTATGTAATCTTCCATTCCATGTCATTCTCAACTTTCATTTTCATTCTGCATTACCCCTAAAACCCATACATCATGTAGAACCCCTTAAAAGGAACCTTGGTATTGGCAATTATTAGCCAGCCCGGAGCCCTACACCTGAAACCCTAAATGAGGGTTTAGGGTTTAGGGTTTAAGGTTTAAACCCTGAAAACACCTGTAGCATTCTAATTTACAAGGACCATTGCTGGGCTAAGATGCAAGTGGGCAAGGGAGTGTCCTGCCACGCCGCCTACCAACCGAAGCTCCCGCACGCCAAGCCGGGCGCGGGTGCGCGAGAAGCTGACACGGATTTAGCTTTTAGGAGGATTTAGCTCACCTAAACCCTAAACCCTGTTGGATTCTTAGTGGTAGAATGGAATTGGAAATGGAAACTATTAGAGGTTTTGGGGTTTAAGGTATTCCCGGGAGGGTTCAGGGCTTAACCCTATTGGATTATTGGGAAAAGAAAATGCAAACTGCTATAGGTGTAAGGGTTTGAGACATACTTGGAGGTTCGCGGGTTGTTATAATTTGGGACATGGAGGTTACATGTGGCTACTCAAGACAGAGTCAAGGCTGTTGTTCTGATCGGGGCTATAGACGTTATATGTCGTTTCAATAGGGCGTGTGATAATGGGGCTTTTGGAGGTGATGTGTATATAATCATGTTGCCTAGCAGAAAATATTGAAATACATTATTCAAACAATGCGATGAGAGGGAGAACTACTGCTGGGATGGTGGGGTCTCCCTGCGTGCAGGGTTTAGCCTCTTGGTCGGGCTTTGAGGGCTGAGGGTCAAAGGTTCTAGGGGGAATGTTCTAGGGGGCATGTAGTATACTAGGCTTTGGATAAATTTCCGCCGGCAAAACTAGAAAGAATTTACGGGATGTTCTTCTGCACGTGCAATTGTTTTGAAAGCCTACAAACATCTTGATACCATATCATGCAAGCTCGCTAAATCCGAAACCGTCTTCAGTAAAGCTTAACGTTGGGTTCTGATTAGTAAATACGGTCGTGAAAGAGCGACATTAGGCCCTGAACAGAATAATGCAAATGGGTACGGATTAGAGCGAACTTTGGTCTGAACGGATTAATAACAACACAGGAACGGAATAATTCCATACTCGGTTCTGGAAACGCCTAAAGAGAGAAACAAACAAGAACTAGAGAGAAGAGAAGCCAGAGAAGCCAGCCAGTCTGAAACCATCGATCTCGTTGAAAACCGCTTATTCGAACAGCCCAGGCAATTATTCCTGCTGAGGAGTAGTTTACCGAGGCCGCCGGAACGGAATAATGGCCATTAAAAAGGGCCCTGGCAAGCATGAACCCCTGGATCTGAAAACAATAGTAATATCTTAATTGCAGGTATATCCCAGGCCTTAGGCCATTCCGATCTCAGATTTTGTCCACGCCGGAAACAATAAACTCTTATGGAACCGCTTATTCGAACAACCCAGGCAATCATTCCTTCTGAGCCCAAAAGAAAGTCTTCTTTTCCAGGGTTTAGGGTTCAGGGTTTATGTAATCCTTCCGGGACCTCCCACGCAAGTTTGCCGAAATTTGACTGTGCGACCCCGGAATATTTACAATCCTTACTTCTTTGGGGGGGGGGGGTGGGGGGGTTAATAATCATTAACAGGTCTCGGGGGTCACCTACTCCCAGCCTTAGTTCAAAGAGAGATCTCGGTTTCAAACATTCAGGCCTCCCTGTTTATGGCGACATATGGTGAGGACGAAAGTAATCCATCTGTAAAGGTGCACGGGTCCCTCTTAAAGAAATGCTGATTCACAATTTTTATGTCTAGAGATTGAGGGAAAGTAGCATTGAGGGCCCCAGTACAATCACACACAGACTCCACGCTATCACGGACACTGCTAGTAAATGCGGCTTTCAAAGCAGGACCATGTCCACGGGGCATTTCCCACTTATTGCCTGCAGGCTCATAAAGCCGGATACATGATAGTTTCCCTAAATTACTGAACCATCTAGGATTCCTTCGCCCGAATACACCTGTGGGAATCCGGATATCCTGAAGACATTATCCACCAGAAAAATGCCCAATCCCCACAGTCAGCCTAAACCCTAGACACTAAGCCCCTAAACTCCCCTTCTTCTAAACCATCCCTCACTGTTACGGCCTGGCTTGCCACAAGACAGGTGCATGGCACTGCTGTTGATACTTCAGCCCATCCCACCCAGTAATAGCGATTATAAGGGATAACGGTGATTATATTAGGATCCTCTTATAATCCTATTGTACCTCTATTACAGGGTGGGGGGGGTCTACCTAATTGATACTGCAATTGCTGCATGATCTTACATCGTATACTAGGGTACCATGCGTCCCAAGGTAGAGTGTGCTTGGGCTAGGGTATCACCTCTATACGCCCCACTAGAACCCCAGTTTCCATTTGATTTTCCATTCTGTTGTCCAGCTATTCTCCATTGTTGGGGTAATGTCCCTACATATCCCCATAATTACTATAATGCCCACATATTCCTGATAATATAATTCCTACATACATCTGATATGACTCCTCGTATCAACTGTTTGGGCAGGGCAGTTTTGTCCGAGGGGCTCCATGCCGCACAGCAAGCTCAAGCGGCGACATGCCTGAAGTACGGAATGGAATATTGGGGAAATTGTATTAATGGAGAATCAAATGGAAAAGAAAATGGAAAATGAAATGGAAACAGGGTTTAGGGTTTAGGGTTTAGGACCCTATAATGGAAAACCAAACGGAAAAGCAAGTGAAACATGAAACGGGTACTGGAGGAGGTGTAGGGTTCAGGGCAATCCTAATATTGGTGGGTGGGGAAAGAAGGAATGAAAGGACAGTGGAGATCAACATAGTCAGCTTTTCATAGGCCTTTGACCGCTGACCTCGCCAGGGGGGTTGGGGCTTTGGCTTCCTAATGAGACATGCAGTTTCCAGGGTTCTAGAATCCCTAGCAGGAATTCCGAGGCGAAACATCACTCCTAAGCCCAAAACCAGCTTGGTTGGTCCAGGTGGCTCACACACTCCAGAAGTCCGAAAAGCAAGAACACACAAATTGTTAAGGTGGACCAACCACTCGGCAATAGTGACTACAAGGGATGATAAGACTTGTATTAGGGTCCTCTTATAGTCCTATTATACCACTAGTACAGGGTGGGGGGCGGGGTCCTCCTAACAAATGTTGTCATATAGGGTTGACATGGATCCCCGCATACAGGAGCCCTCCAAAACTCAAAGGGATGAGCACGGGCTACGCTGAAGCCTGATCACATGTTGATGCTGTGTCAAAATCTTCGGCCCAGTGGAGAAACCTAGGGGCCCCTGGGCGGCTGGGTATATGATAAACCTAAAAATAGCACCCGTAAAAGTGGACTCAAAATCTTCAGCAACCTTGCAGAGATACCCCGTATTGATTACCCGCTTCTTCCACCCACCATTGCGGCAGCAGGGACGTGTGACATCGTATAATCTTGAGAAAGGCGCTGAAGCCAAGGACTCTATCGCAAATTGTTCATCAAGCCCTCTGAAAGGGATGCGCATTCTTTCCGAAGCACTCTTCGAAACTGCGGCGCGTCTGCGATGGGCAGCACGGCAACGCAGCGGATGGTCACCTGTATGCGCTCACGTTATTTGAATGATGCAGAGTTTACGAGCTGCTAGCTTTTTGTTGTCACTCCTGAGATGCGTATAATAAACTATCAGTGACTGTTGGTACATGTATGCAGCATAATTCCTGTGACACCTAGCAAGAACTCGTGTATATACACTGACAAGTACAATACAAGACCCAGGGTTTAAGGACTTGGCTGCGCGGCTCAAGGATGTGCGTTCCAGCTTGCAGCGTCAAGGTGTAAGGTTCTGGGTGTAGGCTTGAGAGGTTTCTCATACGCGGGCCTTTTCTGCGGAGACCTCCCAATAAAACTTATAAACAAAACTCATAAAACAGCTTTCCCCTGGAGACAACCTGTGTCTCGCACATTCCAGCTTGAGTCCATACTTTTAACATTCATGTTGTCCTTCCTCATGTGTGACTGCTACGCTTGCTCCTGCGCGCACGCGTGCTGCAGCAATTACAGCTGCAGCTTGCAAATGCACTGCTGCTGCTACTGCCGCCGCCGCGGCTGCTGCTGCTGCTGCTGCTACTGCTACAACTGCTACTACTACCTTGGTAGTAGTGGCTTCGTTACCACCACCACAGCTACAATGACGCCAACGACAACGACGATGCTGATGACGTTGATGCCTCTGCAAGAACAAGACAATGACACCAGCGACGGCAAGGATTGAACTTTACGCCAACCTTCTGGCAAGTCGCGCAAGAATTTTCCTCACAGGGCCTGAGGAATGACATTATTACAATTTAGTATCAATAGCACACGGCATTTCAACATCGATTTTCCAGGCCCAGACACCAACAACAACAGATTTTAACAACACATGAGATACAACAACAGATTTTGTTTGTTTACTAGAACCTTGCTGCAGCTGAGTAGAGCTTCGGAAAGCCTCCATTGTGCTGCAAAATCAGCCCCCAAGGTATGCCTTGATGAACGTAAGAATTAAACCCTAAACCCTAAACCCCTAAACCCTAAAACCCTAAACCCTAAACCCTTCCGGAGCCCCAGATGGAAATCGGGCGCCTTGGGTTTTCTACTACCCTATAGCCGTTTCAGATGCTTTTGTGCGTAGTCTCCACGCCGAGAGGTCCCTGTAAATCTAAAAGCAACCAGGACTCCAGAAATAATGCTTCAGAGGGTGTCCCCTTCCCACCCCACCACTACCCCTACAACTACCACCAGCTTACTGAAGGATAATAGGGAGTAAGGGTATATTGGACATAAGGATGATTTAGGGATTTTGTTCCCTTATTCCTTACCAACCACTATGAAGCCAGCAAGTCTTGCCAGCCGAATGGCATCCAGGGGCAAGTCTTCAAATCCCTTCGAGGCAACCATGGCTCTAAGCTTCCGCAAGAGCTACAAGAGCACCCAAACAACCCCCCGGTGCTTAGCACTCAATATGGGACTGGGCTTTAGGGACTATCACTAAGCACCAGGAAAAAGAGTTTGAAGACTTGGGTGGGTGGTATGGGTAGTGGTTCAGGGAGTTCTTACGGGGTCGCCCAAGTCGTTCGCATGCACGATTTTGACATCATGGACGACACAAGCACAGCGCATGCGCGCGCGCGTCTTATTCTGCATAAGGCTGAAGATGATTCGAGGATGGGCAATGGGGAGCCAACATGTGGCTAAATGCCTACTCTTCTACAGTATGATGGCAAGCCCAAGGTACTTGTCTGCTATCCATTTGTCTTTTGTCCTGGGTGACGGTCACTACATGGCACCATGTCTTCGTAAGCGCTGCGAATGTCGGGCATCTGTCGTGTGTCTGCCAAGCTCCTTAATTATGAGTTACGATGATCTGATCGGCTCTTTGCGCTATGCTGTGAGCCACCGGGTCCCAGGGCCCAAAACAACTCGGGATGTTCTCTACCTGCCAGGTTGGCAAGCTCAGCCAGCGGGTACGAAACTGAAACATGCAATATGGTTTGGGGTTTTGGGTAGGTTCTCTAAATATGGGTACCCCAATATAAGCCCCTATATACTGTCCTCCTTACTATGGGGACCTCCAAAAAGGTACCCCCTTGTTTTAGAAACCCCCCACAGGCAGCTTATCCAAGGCAGAAGATTTGGTAGTTTCCTACGATGAGGGACCCCCAATTTAGACGCCCAAAATACTATAGTCCTTATTACGGGCCCCCCGAAATGGTACCCCTAGTTTTAAGCAACCCCCCAAATGCAGCTTATTCAAGCTGGAATTACTGGTGCGTAGTAGGAATAAGGGACTGGTTATACTCCCTAACCCTAAACCCTAAACCCTTCCCTACTAACCCTCAATAGGGGAAGATTCAGCGGGGCCGACTCTGACTCTACGTGTCCTCGCTACAGCAGCCTGTCAAACCGGTTAATGTAGACGCCTGAATGATTACAAATATTAATTTGATGTTCCGGTTTAGGGTTTAGGGGTTTAGGGTTCAGGGTTTGAGGTACCCTATACTTGAAATGATTACCAATGTTGAGTTTATGTTCATTTGAGGTACCCTATACTCGAAGTATACAAACAATTACTCCCCTATAGTTTTGGAGATTTCTGGACTCTTGAGCTCCCCTTGTTATATTCATGTAGACTATCCCTAGCTCCTTAGGTCCCCCCAAAAGTATGAGTAGATTCGGACCAGGGTTTAGGCTGCATCGCACAGGTTGAATGGCAAAGCCTGCATTAAGTGTCAAAGCCCACGTGCAGAACCGCCGGAAATGCTTGCTGTATAGCATGCCCGCGGTGTGGAAACTCTACGCCTTTGAACCCTCAACCCTCACAAGCCCTCATGTCGTTATGTTTTCCCTAGGACTCAACGCCCAACAATCAACACTCAAAACAACAGGCTGCCTTCCAAGGCCATAATTAACAGTAGCGTTTAGGACTACTTGGAGGGTCAAGGGGACTCAATACGTAGGTCAATCATGGGTATAACTGAGGCTGATATAGTACTTGTAGACGTCTAGGGCCTGTAGGGATATAGTATAAGTATACGTGCCAAATCGCCCTGAAATTCAAGAACTCAGCTCTTGAAAGGCTTGGCGTCCGACGATCGGCTGCTGCTTGCCTCAAGGCTTTATTCCCAGCTTCGAAGGCTGCTAAGGTTGAGGCTCCAAAGGTTTCAAGGGCTGCCGCTTTTTGTGATACGATTACTCTTTCTTTAGTCATTCATGCTTCTCCACGTGTTGTCTGTCCGTACGGCTATGTTTACTGATCTTTTGTGTCATTACAGCTGCTATTGCTTTCATTATTGGCTCCTTTCCTTGGCCTTGGGTTGTAAAGGCGTTTCAACTTTTGCAGCGCAGGGGTCTTAAAAGTGGTCCAAACCCCAAACCCTAACCTACCCTATATCCTACCCTAAGCCCTAAACCCTAGGCTCAAAATCCTAAACCCCAAACCCTAAACCCTGCATGTGAAGAGCGGCTTGCATCTTTGGCACATGCTGATTTACCAGCTCACCGTCTGAGATGGCAAGGGCCTAAAAGCATGAAGTTGACAGCGCATCCGCTCCAAACTCCTGACCCAAACGAGCCATGGTCTAAACTCCTAGTATCCCCGTTAGTCAGCCCTATAGTAGTCCGCTGTAGAATCCCCTATATAACCCACTTTTTACGGAGTTTAGACCCCTAAACCCTAAAGCCTAAATCCTAAATCCGAAACCATAAACCGTCCCTATATAATCCCCTATATAACCGCCTTTAAGGAGTTTAGACCCCTAAACCCTAAACTCTAAATCCTAAACCCTAAATCCTAAACCATAAGCCGTCCCTACATAAGCCCCTATATAGCCGCCTTTAAGGAGTTTAGACCCCTAAACCCTAAACCCTAAATCCTAAATCCTAAGCCCTGAACCCTATATAATCCCCTATATAACCCCCTTTAAGGAGTTTAGACTTTTCTACACATCACAGTGGTACAACATGGGGCGCGCTGCAGCAGCATCCTTGCGGCCGGACTACGCGAGCTCAGAGCCATAGCCACAACTTCTGTAGTACCCTTAGAGCTACTAGGGTTTAGGGTTTTAGGGTTTAGGGTTTAGGGTGTTAGGGTTTAGGGTTTAGGATTTAGGGTTTAGGGTCTAGGGTTTAGGGCTGTTGATGGATGAAATCTTGCACCACCTAGGGGCCTTAAAGTACTGTAATTCCTAGGACTTTAGGGACTTAAGGTGGTGCAAAATTCCCTCCATCAACAGTATAAGTAAAGATATGTTTAATACCTCCTTAGGGTTATACGCTATTAGAAGAAACATTTCTCAAGGAGACTACAGACTTTTTGCGCTTAGTAGCCGACATGCCAGCTGGCTGTTCTACAGCGTGAGCCAACCTGAGTTACGCCTGTATACTTGTTCCAAGAGCTGCGGTAGTGACATGAATGCGAGCAATGGACCTTTCTGTATGCGACCATGGACCTTTCTGTTCCCCTTGCCAAACTTGAGCAGAACCCCAGAAAGGCCGCATATGCAAACAACAATCCTGTTTTCGGGGGCTATCAATTCCATATTGGTTGTTGTAGGATTATGCCCGAGAGTCGCACAAACACTGTGGAAATATGTGTGGTTCTCTGAAATCACAAGAGGGTAGGAACCACAACAAAACATGTATACTGCTCCAAACTCCCATTCACAACATGAAAAGTATATTCCCATAATATAACCAGCCAAAGTTCGACGTAAATGACGGATCTCCATTAGCTTGTCGGTTCACATGCTACCGAAGACTGGTGCTAAATTGGTTGTGGTGGAGTAGATCCCTCTAAGAATCCCTGCAGAACCCCTTGTATAGCCCTTGTCCCCCTGTACAAGAATATAAAGTAAGTTTAGTCCCTAACCACCCCCTCTCTCCCTTCAGTAGCAGCACCGAATCAAACAGCCAGTCGTAGTAGTGAGCACCACACTTTCCTGGAGAGTCGGGGGAACTCTGCGGAACTTGGCGGCTCACCTGGCAGCTTGCAAGCAAAGACCAACCTTCAGGGCCATAACAGTCATACTTCACCCGGAGGTCGTCATGCCCGTTTTCCATTCTACTCTGTGAAGACAACGTACGTACGCGCATGCATGCATGCATGCATGCATAAAGCATCCATAAGAACGCGGCCAGCTTGAGAACACCATGGAGGGCTCTTGAACATCTATAGTCCCCTAAGTGGATAGAATATGGCTTTGGGTATACTATAAAAAGATCCCCATATACCTCATATTCCATCTACTTAAGGAAAACATCTACGTGCTTCAAAATCGAAGGGATACGCATGTAGATCCACGAGGTGGCAATTCTGTAGTCTCCTTAGACCTATGTTAAGAATAGTACTTTTAATATTTCCTTCGGGTTATACTATAATAAAAGTATAAATAATTCCTAAGGACAGTACAGACTTCAGAGGCCACCAAACTGGTCCAGAAATGGGGAATTGCAGCTCGCTTGTAAACGAAGAACTCCCTTCACATCTCCTGTGGACCTCAGCTTCCAAACTTGGCGTACTTGGAGGGTAAGGGGGACTTAGTAAGTAGGTTGATGACTCCTATAACTAGTAGTATAGTAAGTATCCACAATAGTAACCTACTAACGAGGTGCCCCATGAAACCCTCCAAGTACCCAGTCTTGGCAACTTCACTTCTTCGCACTGCTTTGTAGGAGGATGCTTGTTGAAAGGCTGCCGTGCCCTAATGAATATCTGGAGCTCGTCCCGTCCTTTCTGCAACCCCTCGTTGAAAACGTACCTCTTTGCAAACGCAATAGTGTAAGAGGGCGGGAGCCAAAATCACAGGCATTGTAACCCTTTATAATGACTCCTAAACCCCAAAAAGAAATCTGAAGAGCTATTTCCTAACCCCATATCTCCAACCCCTGCATCCTAAACCAGGACCCTAGGCGCATGAGGCCTCGGCTAACTCCTCTTCTAGTTTTGTGCCTCAATCACACATTTCAGTCTTTTGGGCTTTTTGGTGGGGTGTGGGATTCAGGGTGCTTGGGTTTGAGTGGTAGCGACTCCCAAGAGTGCCAGGCAGATCAAGCTAGACACAAAACATCAAAGGTTTGAATTCTTACTGGAAAGAACTTCAGAACATAATTAACCTAATTCGCTGAGGATTTGAAGGCTCATGAAAAAAGCGCGCGGAAACGCTGACCCAACTGCAAATTAACACAGTCAGCCCCCAAAACACATGTCAGTCTGGATCTTTGTGATCTGCATACGGACACGGTTTAAGGGTAAGAGTAGATGGCTTAGCAGTAAGGGTGTAGGGTTTATTTAGGAGAAAGGGTTCAGGGTAAAGGGGTATGGGTTTAGGAGTGTTAGGAGTATAGTCCCCCTTAAGTAAATAAAATATGGTTTTGGGTATATTATAATAGGATCCCCATATGCCCCATATTCTATCTACTTAAGAAAAAACTATAGACCCTAAACCCTAAACCCTAACCCCTAACCCCTAAACCCTGAACCCTAAACCCTAAACCCTATATTCTATCTACTTAAGGGGGAGTATAAGGGTTTAGGGTTTAAGGGCCTTGAACCTTGCCAACGTAAACTCATCAGCATCATAGGAGCCATTGTCTAAACTCCTAGTATCCCCCTTACTAACCCCTATAGTAGTCCCCTGTATAATCCCTATATAGCCCCCTTCAAGGAGTTTAGACTACAGCATCATAGGACCATAGGAGCATAAGCAGGCTATGGAGTTGGATCCCCCAAATTGGAAGCCGACAATCCCTCGCCAAATAGGGTTTAGGGTTTATGGTTTAAATGCCCCCCCCTCCAACTTAGCAGACACAGCAAGGGAATCCAACAATAAGTAGGTGTCTGCTCTTTCCTAGGCTTGTACTTTCGAAAGTGTTGGTAAAGAAAGTGCTCGGCATATGATCCGAGCTAACCTATCTAATTGAATCAGGGTGATGCTCATTGAACTTACAGTCTAGAGCGGGCCAGAATAATGAACTGATTAGGAAGCCATAAGCCAGCCAAATCGGCCCTTACCATTCTTTACAGCCCAAACTCGCTCTAGGAATGGAGGTGGTTTGAATTCAGCTTGTTGTTCAATATTCTAGAGGAACAGGTACTGCCACGCCCGACCAAGGTCCGTGGTTGGGTCGGTGGTCCGGTCTGATACTCAGGCGGTCTGTGCTTTGGCCAATGCTGCGGTCGGTGCTGTGGTTAGTGTTGATGTAGTTTTCCGGCATTGCAGCACTGTTTGGGTTGGTTTCGGTGTGGGCTGAGTTAGTTGTAGGGTAGTTTTGCAAGGGTTGGCGGTGACAACAGCTCAGCCGTGAATACACCAACAACTCGGCAAGGACTCAGCTCTCCTCAAGACTTGCTTGTTTGGTAGGCTCTTGGTTGGGCATCTCTATGGAAATTACATGAATCCACATCGACTGCAGAATTTTGGGAACTCCAGGCTCCAAGCCCCTTAACACCATAAAACCCAACTAAGAAAACATTACGTCCGCAACCCCCTTGACCACCCTCACACTCTTGAAGCCCTGAACCGCAAACCCTAAACCTGTTAACCGAAATCCTTAAGCCCGAAATCTTTGAGCCCCTAAAGCCCTTAATCCCCCAAACCCAATGATGGCACATACTCTCCAGGTAAGCGCCCTGCGCGTTTCCTCGGCGACTTTGGCCTGGGATTTTGCGCCATTGATCCTCTCCTGTCAGGTGGACGGTTTCAGGTTCAATGCTTATAAGTTAGGGCCGGGTAGCTGAAGAAGGCAGGGGTTTTGGGATTTTGATGTTGAGGGTGTGGGGTAGCAGGCGAGGGCCTGGGGGAGAGGGACGGTGCACGCTTCCCCCGTTTCATGAACCTATTATGTGTTGATGTCGGGTTGCGGTATTGGAAGCAAACGCGAGCTGTTAAACTTCGCGTCTTTCACCACGTCACTTCACAAGTGAGAACTGAACAATAGGTTGGTGGGGGCAAGATTTTCTTAGGATTGCCGTGAGCTTCAGTGAGCTTTCGGGGATTATGCAGCCTTCACACTTCAGCAACTGTACAACCCATCTACAGCCAAGACTCTGTATACAAGCTGTAACTTACATCTATGTGGTTTGTACCTTAACTGAACACATCCACATAACTTGGGGGGCTTTTCAGAGAGACTGGGAAATGAGGAGTAGCTACGAAATTCCACCGAAACTCTAAACCCTAAACCCCATGTTTCAGTCCATGGGGTGCTGACATCTGGGCTTTCCAGGGCTTGCTCCCGCTTCAAAGAGAGTGCGTCACTCCAACCCAAAGATTCCATGTAGACATATGTTATATACTTGTAGGGCACAAGTATATACTATATACCTACATGGACCGTTCGGGTAATAATCCCTGTCCTCTCACAGCCCCCGGATTCACTCCCCCATGCCCCTTAAGCAGCAGCAAGGCAACAAAACCCTAAACCCTAAAAAGCGAAACCCTAAGTTCCAACCGAGGATAGTAGAGCAAGGGGCTGCCGGGTCTTTTCAGTGCAACAGACGTTTTTGGCTGCGAGTGTTCACTGGCTTTAATTCGGGATTTGAGGTTTAGGGCTTGGGCTTACTATTCCTTAGATTGTTAGCGGAATTCCGTCTGGAAATTCCGTGATTTTATTGGATACATTTTGGAAACTATACTGTCGAGGATGACAGATTTTGCAATCACTTATCGTTCCAGAGAAAAGGTTGTCGTCACACATCGCGGACGCCCAGGCAACAAGAGAAGGACTTCAGGAGCAGGATGCCATCAAGGTTTTATAGAGTTAAATAAGGATAATGGAAAAGAAAATGGAAACTATCGGGGTTATAGGGGTTATATAGGGATTATATAGGGATTATATCAGTCTAGAGTGATGCCTCACGACCGTCTGTTGGATAGTATGGAATGGAGAAGTGTGGCACCAGTTGCACTACGGTTCCTTCGGTTTAGAGTTTAGAGTCTAGCAGCTAGTACTTAATTACTTGGCAGTTCGTCTCTTATGCAGTAACTAACTAGCAGAGGTTAAATGTCGTAATTAGCATAGTGGCTGCTGTGCTGACTGTTGCTGCTTCTTCTTCCTCGCGCCTGAACTCTCAACCCGAGAACCCCGCGTTGGAAGGATCGGTCGTGCCTCTGATACTGTTGATGCTAAACATCCTGCATGAACTTACGATACCGTAATACCAGTATTCCCAAGGAATAAGGCGCTGAGGGTCATGCAGGATTTTTAGTACTCACCGTAGGCCCTCACTGCCGCAATAAGCTCTGGCCCATGATTGACGTTGTGAATCGCTGAGCTACTCGGCCCAAAACATGATGCACACTCCCGAAAACTAACATGGAAACCCAAAAAAGGCCCTATAAAGACTACAGTCCTTCTAAACGGGGATTATATGGGTTTCCATGTTAGTTTGAGGGAGTGTAGACTCCTGCACGCATAGTATTTGACACCAAAGCATCCTGTAGTCTGCCTGGGTTTTGGGTTTAGGGTTTAGGGGTTCAGGGTTTAGGGTTTGGCAACCTCCAATTTCTGGCAAAAAAACTCATTTTAGCCGAAAGCCTTAACCAGCCCTAAACCCTAAACCCTAAACCCTTAAACCCTTCAACCCTAAACCCTAAGTCCTAAACCCTAAACCCTAAACCAGTCCTGCATAATCTCTTGGCGTTTCCGCTCCATGGCAAGCTCCGCCCTTCCGCGACAAGCGAGCTTCCGTTCACTCAACATATTGAGATCATATGGGTGGTTGTCAAAATTATTGTCCTGTTTTTGGGTACCCTAAATATTAGGTGCCGTACTAATATAGGGATCCAAAAAGGGACCATAATTTTGACAACTACCCATACGACCCCTATAATCCCTGTAGTTTCCATTTTCTTTTCCATTATCCCTATATAACCCCTATAATCCCTGTACTTTCCATTTTCTTTTCCATTATCCTTATATAACCCCTATATATACCCTATCGTAATATAGTACTTTCCATTTTCTTTTCCATTATCCCTATATAACCTCTATATATCCCCTATTACCCCCAGAGTTTTCCGTTCAGGGTCAGGGCTTCTGATTCCCCCTTCAGCATACATGTACGTATGCATGTATGGGGGTTTCCCAAAATTAGGGGTACCTTTCTGGCGGTCCCCATAATAAGGATTAGAGTATTTGGGAGTCTATGTAGTGGACCAAGGTATCACTCATAGCACACATACACAATCAACCCACCAATCAACCAATCAATCAATCAATGCATACATGCATACATGCATACATGCATACATGCATACGTGCATACATGCATGCATGCATGCATACATACATACATACATACATGTACATAGGTGTATGTATGCATGTACGTACATGCGCACATACATACTTACGTGGAAGTTTCCACCAAAAAAGGAGT